>JAOWBP010004015.1:2988306-3006303 GCA_028571105.1 Tragopan temminckii
GCCCCCCTGTCCGCGCCCGGAGCGCGTCGGTGCCCGCGCCGCGCCTCTGCCGCCCGGCGGTGTCCGCTGGCGGTGTTCGCCTGCCCGTTATCGGCCTCGCTCCTGCCCTGATGTACGCGTGCAGGCGCGGAACGGCGCTGTGTCCGAAAGCGCCGTGGCTGTGGTGCAGCAGGAAGTTCTGCTGCGAGACGTTAGCGAGGGCCTGGTGGTACGCTGAGGGGAGTTCTCTGGGTTTCCTTGTTGTGCTGTGCTTTAACTCATTTGCGGCTCAGCTGAGTGAGTTGAGGGGGTAAATGTCATACTGATGTATGTGCGCTACCTACGTTTGCCACCTATTGCTATATTACTAAATGCTTTCTAGTAATTGATTTATTAAAAAAATGTGGGCTTCATCCTTATGCATCATAAAAGCCCAAGTGCTTTAATTCCTTCTCATCCGGAGCTTTTCTGATGCCATTCTCTTTTTCAAAGTGCCTGGAATGGGACGTCACAGCTGAGGAGCAGTGTGCAGGTACAGGTGTAAGCTCAGCCCCTGCGGCATTTCTGTCTGCAAATATGGATCACGTATCACTTGATTTTTAGACCAGAAAACGTTGTCCTTGATCTCCTTAACAAAGCAGACACTTTTCAGTTCCCATAGGAGGAAGTCTCTGGTACACGTGAAGTGAAAATTGAGTTCACCGTGCCCGTACCAGCTTTCAAACTAGGATTTTGCTAATTGTTGACCCTGCTATAAGTTCTACTTTGTTCATGATGTGGTGACATTGGATAACTGTTTGTTTTCGTTTATTCTTCTCAACATTTAAAGGCATTTTTAGCAAAATGTATGATTTCTGCCAAGATCGTCTCTTAATCAAGTCAGAAAGTTAAATATTTGTTTCAGTTGAAGATGTGGAAAAAGTATTTCTGTTGATGCTTTCTCACACTAAAAACTGTATTGGAATACTCTACAGATTTGTTTGGAAGAGAGCTAACGTAAGCTTTATGAAAATGACCTTTCTTTTCTTACGTAGTTGAATGTGTGCTGGTAGTTGATGTGTCCACAGAATGGCAGCAGGCTGTCAATGTATTGACTTTGTGACTGCATGTTGCTCTTGGTACGTGACAGATGCATTCATGGCTGAGCTGTACTGATTACTCACGGAGTGCTCTGAGTTTTTGCCTCCAAAGAGGCCACTGCTCTCTAACTAAATGCTAGACTTAATGTAGCTGTGAGTGAGATGGAAGTTTTAAGACTTGTGTGGTGTTGCTATGCAATATTTAATGTGGCAGACCAGGGAGAAGAGTTGTACAATGGAAGGCACTGCTGACTGACTTCCAAATTTTGTTGGCTGGTGTTCTGTACTTTTTGAAAATTACGCTGTGGAATGAGTTGAGAACATCAAGTTCTGCGACTAAGAACTTTATACCTCCTCTAGCTTTCCTGCTCCTGTAGTGGGAGCACGATGCTGTCGGTTGGTTTGCAACCAATGTTCTGTGCCAAGTGTTCTATTATTATTTATTGTTATTATTTGACGTGTGCTTTAGCTTGCTTGCAGTATGCACTAGCCATAGGTAATCACTCAGCCTTTCTAGCTAAGGGCAGGGTGCTGCCAAACAGCCTCAGCTCATATAAAGTGAGCAGGACAAACTCTGAGAATATCTTGCCTCAGCTCAAAGTTTAGTGGTTGGGATCCACAAAAACAGTGCTGAAACTTCATTGAAAAATGGGCAGTGACCATGAAACACAGGATTTTCCCACTGTTTAGTCTGTAATGCTTGCAATAATAGTAAACCAAATAAAACTAGAGCAAAAAGCTCCAAACCTTGACAAACTTCTAAGTACTGCGCAAAAATATCAGTATTATTTATTGGATCTTACAGTTGGGAGACTAACACTGTTCTGCAGTGGTGATTAATGCTTTTTGAGAAGATGTGAATGTCCCAAATTCAGGAAGCGTGGTTCTGAATTTCTTTCTGATAACTATAGTTAATAACTGTATTATGAGGCTGAGGTCAAGCCAGTAGGATACACACACCAACAATGTTGTAAAGAACACTGCTATGCTTGGGAGCTTTCTGGCCACGAGAGATTCTGGACCTCCTTCACAGACTCTTTGGGGATGTCGTGTAGCTGCCTGTAATGTAGAAGACACTTTGAAGGCCCAGGTTTCAAAGGCCCCCTTAACATATCATCATTTCCTCCAAGCTTTTAATTCTTGTTGTTTAACCTTTTAAGTGGAAACATCCTGTTTTCTTTCTCAATTGCTATCCTTTATTTCAAAAGATACATCCTATGGTGTTTGCTCAGCTTGACTGCTTAGGATACAAGTAAATGAAGATGACAGCGTAATCCAAAGTGTGCACTGTAAGCTCTTAGAAACCTGAAATGCTTGCTGTAAACCATAAATCAACCTGAACATAAAACAAACAGATTTGTAACGTGATCAGCATACAATTTTTCAGTTCTCTCCTATTGCTAATATGTCGAACAAACTGTGTGAGCAGTTTGGAGTTTTGGAGATTACTTAACTATGGTTATATGAAATACTTGACTGAATGAAGTTCTCTGTAGTGTAAAGTAAGTGAACACTTCCATACTTCCTAACTATAAAAATGTTTTAAGAAGTACTCTTATCAAAAAGTTGGCAAATGGTTACGTTGCATCTGGATCTGCTACTTTCCATATGCTTTGGAGTGCATCCAGACTTGAATTCTGCCAGAAGTGGCTTTCCAGTTCTGTTCCAGGGAATGAATGTCTAATTCTTATTCAATGCACATGACTCAGTGCAGTGCACAAGTGATGGATGAAGTTGATGCTGTAATAACCTTTTAAGTGTTACGAGTGCTTTCCTTTATCCTTGCGTTCCCTGGCTCGTGTTCCCTGTCTTGATGGAAGAGTGGAGCAGAAAAGAGAAATTATATTTCCTGGTTTTGGACTTTCTGCCTTTTTTTGATCACTTCAGAACTCTCAGTCCTTCTGGCATCCTGAATAAACTATTAACAGTTTTCTAGAAGTTCACTGTGATTCCAAATGAAGCTTGTCTATAAGCATTGCTCCCTAATTTTCATCTGGGACTTTGTGCTCAGAAATGTGCTCAAAAAGTCTGTATGACGCGTGCAGTAAGTGTGGTGCATTCTGGCACATACATGGCCCAAGCAGGCTTACTGAGTCTGTGTCCTCACTGCATTAATGCTGCACATCAGTTCTGGCACTTCCCAGATGAGCTGATGTTCATAGATTTGAGGGAGAAAAGCGAAATTTTTAGAGAGAATTTGTGGAAGAGACATAATAAGTAATTCCCTCTAAACTGAAGAGAGCAGAACCTCATGGTCCTCTGTGAGCAGCTGCATGCTCTAAATGGGGAGTAGTGCTGGAGACCCGTCAGTCAAAAGCTGTGTGCCTGCACTGGCACAGTGCTGAGCCTGAAATAAACACAGCTCCTCCAGAACCTCGTGCCAAGTTTATGATGTAGTCAGATGGTGTTTGGGGAGGGTTTTCTGTCCCAAATACATCCTCTCTGTCTTCCTGAGAAGAAGGACAAATTTGGATAAACCCAGATACAGAGGATTATTTCCTGTGCTATGAATACAGTTGTTATTCAGCAGCGATCCTGAGGCTTGCGGATGGCTGCTAGCCTCAGATTATACAAAATGCTATGCTTGTAGTGCAAAACTCCTTTAAATAGTGCTTGGGAGTGAAGTTTAGTATTGTAAATGTGCATAGGAGGAATTGGCAAGAAACTTTGAGAAAGGGGGGCGGTTTGTTGTCCCAGAAAGATTTGGGAGTAGTTAAGTAATCTCCAAAACTCCAAACTACTCACACAGTTTGTTTGACATATTAGCAATAGGAGAGAACTGAAAAATTGTATGCTGATCATGTTACAAAACTGTTGGTTTTATGTTCAGGTTGATTTATGGGCTGTGTCTCTAAATGAAAAATCATATTTATTTCAAATAAATCTGTATTAGATTTTATCTGCAATGCTGTGTGTTTGTGTGTTGCATTTCTGCCATAAGGTATTAGAGCTATTAGAAGTAGCTTTTCTTCTTCTGGGCTATCTAAATGAAATCACTAAATCACTATCTTTTCTTTCAGATAGACGGAGGATAATCATTAGCATTTACTTGTTGTGATTCTTGGTTCATAGGAACTTCATTAACACTTCATTTGAGGAGAGGAGGAATAAAGAAAATTATTTTATTAGAATTTTTCTGTAATTCTATTAATAGAAGAAAAAATTTGTAGAGAAGGGTCTTGTGACCCTTTAGGCTATAGGAACGACTTTGTCAGAATTGTCTGTAGAAATGAGGAAATGATAAAATCAGTTTTCCCTGTAGGTGTTCTGCAGTGTTTTATTAAGGACTGCGTAACTAAATAGTTATGAAATGTTTACTTCTAAAAACAAAAATCAATTTTGGAAAAGCGAATGCTGTTTTTCCTCCTCAAACTTTGCCCCAAGCATCCCATTCACAGCTGTGGAGCAATAACCCCTCATGTATTTTCATTTAGAATCTGTAAATCACATCTGTGTCCTTGTGGTTGCTTGTTCATAATAGTCTGCAACTCATGTTTTTTCAGAAGTTTTATGAGCTGCTGTCTCACACAGATGTTGCTTGACTCACTGAAAACTACGTCATGTAATGGTTGGTATCCTTTTTGTTTATGGGTACAATTTCATGTGACACAAGAAGTTCCCGTGTTACTTTGAATCTCTGAAAGTGTGCGTACTGGAGTTTAAGATCCAAACTGGGGCTGCTTTGAGCTTGGAGGCCCAAATCACCATGCTGGTGATTTGAAGTAAACACATCCAGAAATCCTGTGCTGATGCAGCTTTAATCATGGGCTGTTCTTGTGCGTGATATTGGAGATTGAAATGTGGAACACTTTTCAAATTATAACCATTTCTGGCAAATCGTGCTTCTTGGGCAAACAAAACTAAAATTTGTTTTTAAGGGAAAGCATGTGGAACTGCCATAATGTCTGGTGTTCAGCAGAAGAAAAGAGGTGCCTTGCTATAGCTTCTGCCTGTATTCGGTTACTTTGCTTTGGGATAGTATCCATTTTATAGCAAAAAAGTGAGATGAGATTTTTTTTTTTAAGAAAAATGTTTAGCATGATGGGAACAGGAAAATGAGCCCTGGATAAGCTAAAGCTTCTCATTTAGAAGGAATAAGATTTCAATCTGCTCCCCATCCTGCATGTGAAGTGGCAGTTGGTGAAGCTGTTTCATCTGAACGCTACTACCAAGCAGAGGTTCTGAGATCAGTCATTTTGGTGAGGATGCTGACGTCGCAGCGGGGGAGCTTCTGTTAGGCACCGAGATGAGCAGGGCAGCTTGCACTTCTTAGAGAAAAGCCAGAAGCAGCTCTGCACCAAGTGATGATCTGTCTTCTGGGAAAATCGCGCTAAGACACAAATCTTCATCTTCAAAGTTTGTGTTAGAATAATGAGATAAAGATGGATTGCAAAACTAGACCAAATTGAGTTCTCTACAAAAGGATTAGCCATCCTTAGGGAGGATACCGGAGTCTGTGAAGATGTTTTGTTCCTAAATAATTTGCTGTACCCATGGTTTTCAGAAAGAAATGGTGGGGGTGGTGATTTCCCCCTTATGTTCCTTGTAAAACTTGAATAACAACTTAGAAGAAATGGTTGGAATCCCTTGTAGAATGCAGTATGGGGTAGTCATGGACTTAGACTGCATGAAATAGGTCCATGGGCTGCCTCAAAAAAGCAAGTAAATGTAATATTGAACATTTAACAGCGTGTTTATAAGTATTGGCATTCATTACACGTATTCCTATCAAATGTAGTTTTAGCATTGCTGAGTTGTAAGTTGAATCAGTTGAGTAGTCAATCCTAGCCAAAAGTATGAAAAAAAAAAAAAAGAACATGGCTTCGCTGAATAGTTAACAGTAATTGAACATGATCTGATTTTATCAAAACACCGTGCTTTAATTATAAAAAGCTTTTGTACCTCTCTTCAGGTACTGCTGTATCTTATTGTCCTTGCAAAGGAGAAAATCATTCTTTCTTTCTGGTGCTGTATTGGGTTACAGAACCATTAGGCCAAAGAAAAATAAGCAGGAGACTCATGTAGGCAATTTGAGGAACTACTCTACATGCACTCATTAGTTTCATTACTATGCTTAAACCAGTATAAATAAACTTTAGATTATGAATGCATAGGTTTTAGTGGAATTTAAGGACAATTTTTTTTAAAAAAAGTAAATTATTGCATAAGTCTTTAAGCTTGCATGACTATATTGTGGTAGTTTTTATTTGTAAGTGCTGCAACTACTATGTAGTGTCTGCCCTTCAACCAGGGGGAAGTATGAAGGTGGCAGAAAAAGCCCAACACATTTTGTTCTCTGGACAGTCTGAGAGAAATGTGATTGTGTATTCACAGCAGAGCCAGAAGAGGCAGCCATCCATGCTGTGCCTTGAATGCTTTGGCTCTGCTGGTTCCATTCACCTCTTGGTTCAAACCTGTGTTTCAAGAGACCTCTGCTGGAGGATTGCATCAGAGCTGGTTAGCTGGGCTTCCTGTGCAGATCTGCTGAGGAAAGATAGATCTTTGCTGTTGTTTTGGTTTATTTTGTGTATCAAAATAGCATGCCTGTATATACAAAATAGCATGACTGTAAAAAGTAAACCATGCAGAGAATCCATCCGCTCTGCTTACTGCTTTCATTTGGTTCTGAGGTGAGAACAGAGAGCGAGACGCCGCTGAAGACTTTGCTATGCTGTCTCTGCTGGCTTCCCAGCACTGTGAAAGAGGGATTCTGAGGTCAATGAGCAAATTCTGTAGATGGGGCAGTAGCTCAGGATGAGGATTCTTCAATAGGCAAGTTGTGCTGGGAAGACTGAAGAAGCAGACGAGGTGCTGAGTAGTGTTGGGACCTGAGGCTAATATTGCAGAGTTGGATGGTGCAGAAATAGACAGGAAATGGCTGGAAGAAAGAAAAGCAGATGATGTGTGGCTTGAGAGGATTGCCAGAGCAAGCAGCTTGAAATTGATGTTGAAAAGAAAAAAAATTATTAGGTGAAAATTGTACGTGAATAATATGGAAAATGGACTGGAGTACAAAAGAGATTGAGCTTCAGCTGAGCATGAATGCAGATATTGTAGTTCTCTTATGTATGGAGAAAATTATTCCTGAACCCATTGGTAAAGTATCCATTCTTGTTATTGCTGGTTCACATCTCAGATGACACTTACTGTTCCTCATCAGTCTGTTCAAGTAGTGTGGTTTGCAAGGTTTGTGATTCTTAATGTGCATACTTGTAGATGTGGTATTGTTAGGCTAGGAAGTTACGTTAAAATCTTCCAGTTCCATCACTTTAGTAGTGTTCTTTCAGAGGGAGCATGGTATTTCTTTTTGACTCTCCCCAACCCCTTGCCTCCAGTATTTTTTTTTTTCTTGGCTGTTCTGTCCTCACCAGCCCGTTTTCTCATAGGTTTTCTAAATTGTTTCTAAATGTGCTGTAAACCACACAGCATTATTGTTGGTCTTCTCTTGTACTTCATCCAGTTCAGATCTTCATATCCATGTTGTGGATAACATACTTCAGAGGAAATTACATGTTACTCCAAGTAGGATCATCATGGCTCTGGTAAAAACAGCTTAAATTGTTCCTCTCTTACAACGCTCCCAATAATGTACCTTCAAAGAAAAACTGGTTGAAGGAACTTTCTGGCCAAGATGAATCCCCAGGAAAAAAAGTAGTTAGGTGAATCTTTTTTTTAACTAGGTAGTTGTAGGTTACAGTCAAGTGCGTGTATGTGGAGGAGCAGCAATGCACAGCCATGATGCAGGGAAGGGGCGGGCAGGACTGCAGCTGCATGGGCTGACATCACCTCTGGGTGTTGTGGAACTGCCCTTTAGCTGTTTACCTCTTCCAAGTGGAAATGGTGCTGGTCTTTTCTTCCACCTAAGTAAGTTGAACCGACCTCCCCTGGCATTCTGCTTACTTTTATCACTGTGAAAGTCAAACTCATTTGCTTCTACTGTTCTAACTATTGCTGAATGAACAAAATATTTTTTCTTTGTGTTCTCTAGGTACGTTTCTCATATATGCGGATGAAGTATCTCTTCATCTCTTGGTTAGTGGTGTTCATTGGCAGCTGGGTTATGTATGTCCAGTACTCTACCTACACAGAACTATGCAGAGGATATGACTGTAGGAAAATAATAGTAAGTATGTTTAGCACAGTTTGCTGCTTAAGTGTTTGCCTTGACTAGTTCCACAGCTGTTTTGGTCAGTGCCATGCATAAATTCATCAGATGCTGCTATACTGTCATGCTGAAATAAGATCATACCTTCAATTGCAGATAACACCAGTTAACACAGTTTTAATAAGTTATTAAAATTTTCTTTCATCTCCCTCTGCTTTTTTTTATTTCAAGTGTGAGATGTTGGGAGAGAGGTGGCTATTGCTTACTTGAATGATTTGTTAAATATTTTTGTTTCAGTGTGATAAATATAAGACGGGAGTTATTGATGGATCAGCATGCAGTAGTCTTTGTGCAAAAGAAACGCTGTATTTTGGAAAATGTTTGTCAACAAAGCCCAGTAACCAGGTAAGGCTTTAATCATCCATCCTAGCTTTATCCGTTCCTACTGAAATGTCCTGTATGCAAGTGTTGCACCAGCTTTTTTCCCTTGGCTTCAATGAGAAACAGACTGCATGGCTGAGAGGCTAGAGGCTGTAATGTAGCGTTTCCCTTCTGCAGGTTGTCTGCCATTATAGGCACTTAGAGGAGCTCTATCACAGTGAGAAGCAGTGCTGTTCTGCTCCTGGTACGCTCTTTGGACTTCAACATGACTGTGCTTTGTGGATGGTAACTACTGTGCTGCAGTCTGAGAGTGTTTGAGGCTGGCCCACCTCCCTGGGATTTGGATGAGCTGGCTGAGGCAGCAGATGTGATTAGAAGTGTTGCAGGATTTCTCTTGTCTGTGGGCATTAAGTAGTAGTAACTTTTCTCATGAGGTGAATAATGCAGTTGTAGAAAGAGATGTGAGGATATTAAGACAGACTCAGGAACAAGAACCAGCAGCCACGGCAATAGCCTCTGTGTAAGTTGCTGTAGCTACCTAACTGCAATTTCACATCAAAGCCCAAATATAGCACAGATGTTATTGTTAGTTGCTCTTTTTCTCTGAATATTTTTCATGAATGTATTCAGATAGGTAAATATTTGACAATTGTGTTATATGGATCATTTTTGTCTAGCTGTAAACAAAGAAATGACTGGATCTTCGTGGACCTATATTTTAAACTAGCAGTAAATCTATAATTGCCGTCAAGACTCTTTAATTTCACAGTTACAGAATCCGGTTTCCAAGGAGATGATCAGATCTTGCACATTTGGACAAGAATATCTGTACTTCTGTACAGTGTACCATCTCTGCACTATCCTGCTTCTCAAACAAAATCAGCAGCCTCTTAGTCCAAGCAAAGATTATAGTAATGCCGCTATACTGTTTCTCAAGCTGTCTTTATATTTTGATAGGACAGTGTCTCCTAAGTCCCTGCAGTAATGTATGTGAAGCTGCCATTGTTGAATTTGCTGTCTGTAGGCAGGACTTGGTTTTCTAATCTGTGCTGCTGCTTGACCACAGGCAGTGGTAGAAGTTTGATGATACTTAGGTGAAGGACTTGTACAATGACTTTATCTTTTCCCCTATTTTCTTGCATAGATGTATTTAGGAATTTGGGGAAATCTGCAAGGGGTTATAAAATGCCAGATGGAAGAAGCTGCTCAGCTTGATTTTGGTACTGATCCAGAACCAAGGAAAGAAATAATCCTATTTGATAAACCAACAAGAGGAACTACTGTAGAGAAATTCAAGGAAATGGTATATGGTTTTTTTAAAGTAAGTATATGCCTAGTTATTCTATTCTGACTGAAAGGCTTTTAACAGTTGTTTGTGCATTACAGTGGCTTTGTCTCTAAGACTGGGTGTGCAACAGATTTTTAGACTGTTTTTTAGGAGAAATTAGGAAATGTTTGTGTGACTTTTTCTTCATGCATTGGTAATAGTTGAAAATGCAATGCTTCTGTTTCCAACAATGGCTTTTTTCTTTATATTGTTACAGTGGAAATAGTTATACCAAATAGCAGAATAAAGTATTTCAGTACATTTAGTCTGAGATTTGTGCCAAATAGCTTGGTACTCTGTATGAAGTGTAGTTGATAGTGTTATTTCTCTACAACTGAGAGGCTTAATCAGCTGAAAACCAAATTCAGTCTGAATTCTACATACTTACTGTAAGAAAATATTTAATGAGCTACTCTGTTTTTCATCAGACCAGTCTTTAGAAAAAGACTGTCTTTGAATGCTAGTCCTTGCATGCTGAAATGCAAAGAATGTTGTTACTTTCAGATCATACACCAGATGCCTTGGAAAACAGAACAGAAGGGAAGCTCATCAGACATCTTTAAGCAATAAGAACTAGAACATGATATCCTCTCTGATACTAAAAGAATAAAAAGATGGAGAGTTACAGGTGGTAGTTAATGAAAACATATATAATCTTTTTTGTTTGTTTGTTGTTTCTAGGCAAAGTTGGGTGAACAAGGAAATCTTTCAGAACTGGTTAACATCATTCTAGCTTTTGCTGATGGAAACAAAGATGGTAGAGTTTCTTTGCCTGAGGCAAAGTCTGCATGGGCACTTCTGCAGCTAGATGAGTTTCTGTTAATGGTGATGTTGCAGGATAAAGAGCATACTCCCAAGCTGATGGGTTTTTGTGGGGATCTCTATGTGATCGAAAGAGTTGAATATACCTCTCTCTATGGAATCAGCCTTCCATGGATCATAGAACTTCTAATTCCTTCTGGATTCAGGAGAAGCATGGACCAGTGGTTTACTCCATCATGGCCAAGGAAGGCAAAAATAGCTATTGGACTTCTAGAATTTGTGGAAGATATTTTTCATGGACCATATGGTAACTTTCTTATGTGTGATACAAGTGCCAAAAACTTGGGATATAATGATAAATACGATTTGAAAATGATGGACATGAGAAGAATTGTGCCAGAAATGAATTTAAAGGAAATGATTAAAGATCGTCCGTGTGAATCGGATGTGGACTGTGTTTATGGTACAGACTGTAGAACTGTATGTGACCAAAGTAAAATGCGGTGTACCGCAGAGGTTATTCAGCCAAACTTGGCAAAAGTGTGTCAGCTACTTAAAGACTATCTGCTTCGTGGTGCTCCTTCAGATATCCATGAAGAACTAGAAAAACAACTGTATTTGTGTATTGCCCTTAAAGTCTCAGCAAACCAGATGGAAATGGAACATTCTTTAATACTCAATAACTTAAAAACATTACTATGGAAGAAAATTTCCCACACAACTGATTCTTAGTTTCTCCACCAGCAGAAGATACTGTCTGCCACTCGAGGTGGCCTACCATGTTTGATAAAAATGATCTGCAGCATTTTGTAAAGACGTACTCAGATTTCATGAATGGCTCTTCAACTCTTCCCTTCAGTCAGTTCCTTATTATAGGGCTTCTGAAAGGATGAACTTAACACCCAGTGCCCTGGCAGAAGGCAAAAGCACTTGTGGTGTTCCAGTGCACTGTTTGGAAACAAAAACAATCCTGCATGCTTGACTGTTCTGTGCACTTTGTTGGAGCTTCAACAGGATGACAGTGTTCACTGTGCCATCACATCAAGTAATGCAACATCTTAAAATTCTGTGAAAATTATTGCTCAGTTGTGAAATACCTGCAAAAGATTTTTATGCCCAGTAGTTTTATGAGGAACCACCACTATTGCAAATATGGTGGCTTGAGTCCAAGTTGCTGTTATGAATAAAATGAACTGAGATTGAAGTTTACTAATACCTTGGCATGGCAGAATTTGCACATGAAAAATTTTTAAACTGTGGAAAAATTAAAATTTTATTCTGGAAATGATAGGTTGTAATATGAGATTTAAATTGAATCCTGTTTACACCTTGTTACCTCATACTTTCATCTTGAATGTTTTAGTGTCCAGTCTTATTACTGCTCACAGAAATACAGCTATATGCTTGTACTTAAATCTGCCTGAATTACTGCAGAAATCATGCAAGTCAGAGCTAGACCATAACTGCCAGACAAGGTGGATTGCTCAGGAATATTGCTTAAATGGAAACCCTGTGGCTAGTAACAGCTAGGAACAAGGTGGAATATCTTGTATGTTGTAGTATGTTAGTGTTCTGCTGTTTTTTTTTTTTCCTGGACATATGAGTTGTAACTCTCAAGACTTAAACACTTTGATCCAGGCACTGTACAGGCTGTGACCACTGCACCACCTTCAATCACAAACCCTACTGTTCTTCAGATTTTCATTTTGTAGAAAGATATGCATAAAAACACCTTAATGCTGTGCTCACTGCATATGTTTAATTTATAAGTGTTTTAGGTGTGAAGCAGTTAAAAGCCTTAGTGATTTTAATGGCAGTTGTCCTCATTCCTTGAGATAGCTGGCCCCTTTAATCAGTTACAGCGTAGTAAAAATGAGCTTTATTTCATTATTTAAAAAATGGTATAGTTGCTTGAAGGTTCTATGCTAAATGCATTCCTTGACTAACATCAGGGAATTTCTCCACACCGTATGTAATAATGTGTGGCTTGGGTTAAGTGTGTGCTTTTTCTAATCAGCTTTTTAGTTGAAAAATTACTTACTAAATTAGATAATAGTTAACAGTATTTATAACTAGCAATGCATTGAAATCTAAAGCATATATTCTTGGTGAAAAGATGACTAATTGCTACAAGGTTTGGGCAAAAAAAAATTACTGAACCCAAAGTACTGGTGGGCATTTTGAACAGCTTCTTGGAAAAACTGGAGAACATGTAATAGTGTAGTTCACTATACAGAACCCTTATTTTTATTACTGTTGCACCAAGCTGGAGTTTTCATTGAAAAAAAAATATATACTTTTGTTTACAATTAATAACAGATTTCCTATTTTTTTCCCCAATAACTATACTTCCCATCTATCAGTATCATAAAGCAAAGTTCAGTGTATCCTACTTGGTGAAAGCATGCAAGCAATTTCAGTATCTCAGTTTCATAGACAGCTGTAGAATAAGGCAAGCTACAACCTCTATAATTAAGCAAATATATTCAACTTCAGAGTAAGTTCTCTTGTCTAATCCCTAAATAATAGGAAATATTTCATCTCAAGATAGTACCTGCTTCAGTAGCAGCCAGAACCTTTAAGTACTTATTTCACTTTGTGGAGGGATGTTCAATATGTCCGTGTGTATTGCTGTCAGCTATACTCATTTTCAGTCTGGGAAGCACTACTATTCATGTTCCTAAAAGCTTAAGGCTATCTACAATGGAGGTTTGTTTTCCTTAAGGTACGTATACATCTCTCATAGCATTATGTACACTGAAATTGTACAGAACTGTCAAGCACCTGTAAAGGTTACTTATTTTTAATTTAAGTCTTCCTCTAATTAAAAGGAAGAAATTCCATCTAGTCACACTATAAATTAATCAAAATTATTTCCCCTTGCTATGGAAACATTTTTAGTGTAGTAGCTTTGTCTTTATCACTTACCTTCATTGACTGAGTTCATAGTAAAAAAAAACAAAAAAACAAAAAAACCAAACAAAAAACTTTAAGGCTCCAGAGTATGTGGATTATAAAAAATATTCTGATCTTTAAGTTGTATTAATAAGCCAGTCTTACACAGTTGCTTAGTCAATAAATTTATTGCCACTTTTTCCAAAGCTTCATAGAAAATTGTGGAAGTTGTCTTAACTATCAGCTGCACGCTCCTGGGCCCTGAGGAAGCTAGCCTTCTTCTGAGCAACACGATCTTTCTTTTGGGCGAGGGACATCTTGGTACTGCTCACTCTGCAACGTAAACACACAGTATAATATATTAACCAAAGCACAAAGAGGCAAAAGTGGTGATGAAGGAAGCTGATAGGCATCAGAACTGTGACTAAGAATTCTGTGCTAGAACATAGTACCACTTCTGTATTGTGCTCTATTTCTCAAGTTCTTTAGTTAGGGCATCACAATAAAATAGCTTTCCAGGAGGTAAGCTCTTAAGTGACTAGGCACTATCATGTCCACTTCAACATCTGTGCCTGTTCTGAAAAAATTGAAATAGTTTAGTACTGACACATAAGTCAGCCTGCCCTCTCCTGAAGGGAAGTAGCCTTGCACCTGGAAACATCCAAGTGTTAAAACACACACTTAAATTCTAGCTATTCAGGCCAAAGACATCCTTTACTGCTGGAGTTTTTCTGTTTTTTTTTTTTTTTTTGCACAGTTAAAAACTTTTTCTGGCAAAGTTACATATAAAACATTGTATCTTAATCTGATCTAAAAATGAGTTTTGACACAAGGGCCATAGAAATCAGTCCACTTAGTGCCATCATAAATTAAAATCTCTTCAACAGAGAAGTTGTATTCGTGTTTACCTCTTTTTCTTGACTTCTCTCTTGGGTTTCTTTTCGTGGACTGGATTATCCCGTATAGCAGCATGGGCTTTCTTATACATTTCTTCCATCTTGAAAAAGCAGAAGTTGTTACAGTTCTCCAGTGGTGCATTGTAAGATTGTATCAAATACTAAGATATTCTCAGCAAGGAGGGCACTAGAACCACTCATCATCACAATACAGCTTACAATTATTCCCTTTAATAGGTTTCCTTCATGCAAATCACTGTTAAAACCCACTAGAATTCCTGGCCATCACAAGAAGTATACAAATATTTAAATATCAAAAATAACTACTTGGATACAAAACTGATGAATTACTTTTATCCTTATTTTACAGTTGGTGGACTAAGAGGGTTAACTACAGACTACTTACAGGTCTCGTAAGTACACGCTAGCATCTTGCAGAGGAAGAGCTTATTTCCTATGGTCTAGTTTCCTTACACTTAAATTGAAAGGCAATACAGAATCTTATTCTACTTCTGCCTTGAGTAAAAGAAAATAATTTACTTTCCTTATATAGCTTAGTGCTCTGAAATCTTAGTTCTTAAATTAAACCAGAATTATTTTACATGAACCTTTTCATCAGATGTAATCTTACCACTTGTCAGACTCTACCCCAGCATACATTACAAAGCTGCTTAGTAAGAAAAGTTGTGTGAAAGCAGCTTCTAATTAACAAATCACATGAGATCCTGCATCATCCCCAGTAGCAGCAGTCTGCTAACAACCACAGAAATACATTAGCAAAGGTTACACCCAAGCAGTCATTTCTGACAGCTAATACAGTACTATAACATACAGACCTCTGGGAAGCAGGTCAGTATGCAGAAATAATAATTCTTTAATATGCAAACAGGAAAACTGATCTGTCCAGTTACACAGATCAACAGCTGAAGCTACCAGAGGATCCTATTCTGCATCCTTTCTCCCCAGTTTCAGTATCTTTGCTGATGACTGATTAAGACAATTAGACACTTACTAGGAAAATCTTCTCTGAATGAATACTTGTTTAGTAATATATACAAAGTCGGCATTTACAGTAAAATGTCACTTGTTTTTTTTACGACCCAAAAAGTCAACATAAAAATGTTCCAAACTTCAGAGCTGCTAATAATAGAAACCAAACAGCAGACAAGTTATCTGAAAGAAGTTAAAAAAGCACCATGGTAGTTTTACCCATCCTCTAGTGTTTTCTGCGATATATTTAAAATTTCCAAGTCATGCTGACATAAGACATATAACACTAGGCATATTTCTTAAGATGGTGAGTTCTGCAACAGAACTAGATTGGGATTTTCTGTATTTGCCTGGAGCCTACAGCTACCAAGCAGGTCACACACTGTAAAACAGATTTGACTGAAGGCAGATCCTCAGAAATCACAGCTGCAGTGTGAGATTACAAACAAGTGCGTAGCCATGCACAGAACCTTAAGTGTTAATTTCTGTATCAGAAAAGATTTTTGGTCTGTTTTAGGATGCAGTCCTAAATAAGCAGGATGTTAAATTTCAAAGCAGGAAAGAAGCCCTCACGTTCAAAAAAACTCACTATATGCTATAGAGCCCTCAATAAGGGGAAAAAAAACATTTTTATCTGTCTGGAGAACATACAAAGTAATCACGTTACTATTTTACATATTGAGCTTAATTGCTTTACTAGAGAAAACCCTGTACGTGAAGATCTACATCACTACTAATAGACAAGAGCCAGACAGATAAATCTTACCCCGTCAGGTGTAATATTGTTCTTTATGTACTGGGAGAACTGTTTTTTGTAAGCATCTTCATCCTCCTCCATCAGGTAACGCATATAATCTGCCACATTTTGGCCCATAATATGCTTGCGGTGAACCTCTGCATTGAATTCTTTGCTTTCTGAGTCATAACCAGGGAAACGTTTGGTACTGTGAAAGAGCAGTTAAATTCTGAGTAACACATATTCCTCAAACACTCTGATTCAAAGGCAGGTTCCACAAAGAAATGACTGACATAATGTTCTGCTATAGGTAACTGAGAAATAGGACACTAATTAAAAATGGAAAGATAAAGAAAATGAATATAAAGAAAAAAAAAGAAACAAAAGTTTTAAAGTTCATCTCAGCTGCCATCAGTCCCGTCTTGAAACTATGCAGTCCATCATTTACACACCATGGACCTACTACAGAGTGGTCAGTCATTGGGGTATCATCACACAGCAGCCAGGTTAGAAACAAATGAAGAATTAGTAAAAACATACGAAAAGACAAAACAAAACAAGAAAACACAACTCCAGGACAGCACCAGGGAGTACAAAAATGCACAACAGAGATCAGATGTTTTTTCCCTACTTTGCTGTCTGCTGAAAGAAGCAGGCAAGCGTAGCGTTACTGCTAGTGCCAAAAATCTTGAGTCGGTCACGTGTTACCTCTGACAACACAACCAAACCTCAACATGGAAATTTTTAAGTGCAGGAGGGCTACTTAGAGCTGCTACTGCCTCGATAAATGTGGGAAACACCAGTGGTCGTTTTTGGATCTCATATGTACACACAGCAAAATTAACACCTACACACAATTTGCTGAAGTCTTGAAACAAAGGGAAAACTAACGAATATTTACTGAAGTGCATTCAAACACCAGATGGTTTTAAGTGAAAGCAGTGAAGTGGTTCCTTAGTTTCTAAAAATTTAACAGCATCTCTTAATAGTCACAAGATTCACTGCAGTGCTACTAGAATTGCAACTTTGAGTAAAAAAAGCCCAACTAGATAAAAAAATATTCCAGAACCTGCGCTAAATTGATCATTACCAGCTTATAAAAATAGCTATTTCAGCATAAAAATGACACTATAAGTAGGCTGTCACACACAGAAGTATCTCAGGTAACTCCAAAGTAGTTTTTCCAGAGAGATGGTTACCTGTGAGGGATGGACAGACCACCATCCACTGCACCTTTCAGAGCACCAAAAACTTTGTTTCCAGTAGTAGTTCTGGCAAGACCTGCATCAAGGTAACATGTGAAAGCACCAGGCTTTCCATCCACGCTTTCCACATTGTATTCATCTCCAGTCACTTCAACTTGGCCTTCATAGATCTTATCGAGACCAAATTTATTCAGAAGCTGTGGGGAAAAATAAAAGCAAAAACAAAAGCAACACTTCTGAAATTCTGCCCATTTAAAGCCAAAATAAAGAATCACCAAATTAAAACACAAAAGTTGCAACAGAATCTTCGTACTTTCAACAAATTTCTTTATAAAAATTACGTATTCCTTACTAGTATTAACGCTTATAATAACCACTGAAATGTAACAGGCACGTTTATTGCAATCTCCTGTTCCAACAGGTATACTAGTAAATTTCAGACCTATTCACAAGCTCATAGTAAAATGGACGAATACAGCTCACACGTATTTAAATTCTTATCGAAGGTACATTTCTTACATTTTTGTCCTGACTCCCTCCCTCCACCAAACGAAGGAGTCGGTCAAGAACTTCACCGCCTCTTCCACTCCATCCCTGACACAATCGTAAACCTCGCCCTCACCGCCAAAGGCCCTCTTGACG
>JAOWBP010004015.1:3035161-3061057 GCA_028571105.1 Tragopan temminckii
AAATAATTCCCTTTTCCATTCAGGTTCCTTTCTTAATACTGCTAAAATTGGACATTTTTCCCTAGTAGCAAAGAAATTGATATGTATTCCATTGAAGTATTACTTAATCTCAACAACACAGTTGGAATGTGCATAGATTTCTTCATCGTATACTTAAAAACTAAGTACTGGCTAAGCTTCTCCTTCCTATCTATCCAGAAATACCCCAGCCAGCATGAGGGTTAATTTTTCTCTTCTAGTTTGGTTTTCCAAATTTTATTTGCATCTTTTCTGATTCATAAATACATCAGGAGGTAATCTGTGCTATTCTGCTGACCTTGAGAAGAGCGATAGTGAACCATTAATAGGGCTGCTAGGGCTGCTGAGCATAGCAGTACACGGAGAGAAGTAGGTGCTATACGTTCCTGGTGTAGCAGACATTATACATAATGTCCCCAGGCACCAAGCAACTTCAGGGAAGGGCTTGTACTTCTCAGATGACCCCAAGAAAACACGAGACCTGCTGTCCTAGCTGCTTTGCTTCTGATTTTTTTTTTCATATTGAAAGCACGCTCAAGCCAAGTCAGTTTCAGTCTGCAATCACAGCAGCCACAGTTAGGATTTTCAGTTATTATGAATAGTAATGTTTGCTTAAACTGTACACTGGTCCTGTCTGATCTAGGATGAAAACTATTGCCCAAAGCTTTTATTTCCTTCCAGCATCACTGAATGATTGCTTTTGTGTTATTCTAGAAGCAGAGAATTGTTTGGTTTCCCTGTAGAACTGTTCTTAATGTTTGTTAGGATGCAGAACTTTCTCTGCTGGTGGCAAACTTACAACAGGGATGATCTGCTTACTTATTTTTAAAAGGCCAAAACAGCATCCACAAAGACTGAAGACACTTGTATAAAACATGACATTGTATTCTATTCCTCGTAATAAACCACAAATTTTTAAACAATAGAGCAGAATGTTAAAGATGTGAGATCTTTTACACATATAGTATGATGTTTAAGTAGTTAGAATCAAACACTGAATCTGAGAAGCCAGATGTTCTTTAAACCACTAATCAAGACAACTGGAGAAAAGAATTTATATCAGCAAGTGTGAAGAAAATCCCTCCTGCAGTAATCACAAAGAGTACTTAAATGGATTTGCCGTTCATGTACATACAGGTATCTCTTCCAGAAGAAGAAATGCAGGAATTGTCCATGAGGGCTTTGCAGATCTTACAGTTTTTGTAAAGTTAACGTTAGGGTTTGATGCTATTGTGTACTTAGACTATGACGTTGTTTCCATGTTCTTTGAGTACTTAGTAGCTTCTGAAACAATGTATTTGCTGTGGGAAAGGGGAGAAGGTTGTTTTTTTTTTAATAGCACTTTTCTGGCATTGATATTTGCTATTGTGTAACTTACGAATTTCAGTATCATTGTAAAATATCTTGGCATCCAAAAGTAACACTTTTGAAATATTTGTTAAGCTTGCAACAAAACAAAACAAAAAAATCCATGGAGAAAGTGTTACTGACTTAAAGTATCCTGTTGTAGCATACTGTACCCATTACTCTACTTATTACTGGAGGACTCTCAAGTAACCTTTAGTATCAGTAAATCAGGGCTTCATGAAATCAGCATTTAGGCTCCAGATTAAACTTCTAACGTTATTGGAATAGGTACTTACCGAGTAAACTTGGGACAGTGAGTTCCTATTATAGCCAAAGTGTACTTTCTAAGTACTTTCTCTGATTCCCTAAGCCAAACTGTGTGTCACTAACCCCACTGCAGAACCTCCAGTCATCGTATTTAAAGAATTTTGAGGGTCCAAATTATGCTTCTGTTTCTAAGCTGAAGTAGCAGTCAATGGCTACTACTGTTAAAGCTGGAAAAAAGAGATGGGAATATAACATTATACTACTACTTTTCTTTTACAGCTCTAGTCCTGATGGTAGTTTGCATTAAAAAGCAACTTAATTTGATTATCCAGCAGGAAGAAAAAAAAATAAAAAATCACTTGTTTTGAGATCACTTTGTTAGAAGTAAATGCTTTTTACTTTTCCAAGTACCTGCAATTGCACTTCCCTAAGATACAATGGATTATTAAAAATAAAAAATGAAAAATTAGGTTTGATTTCCCTTCTACCTCCCCCTCCACCTTTAAGAGTGGAAGACATTGCTATATAACCTTAGTGCTATGTTAATTAAGTCTTTCTAGGTGACACAGTAGGAGACCCACCTGAGAGACATTGAAGGCCAAGCTGGACAGGGATCTCAGCACCTCTCAAGCTCTGGTTGTCCCTGTTCCTTGCAGGGGAGTTGGACTAGATGGCCCTTAAAAATTCCTTTCAACTCAGTTCTATGATAAACAGTCTAAAATGAATTAATCAAAACTCTGAAGAGGTACAGATTTTAAATTAACTGACTTCTTGGCAAGAAATTAAAAGTATTAATCCAGTATTTTTCATATGAATTGCAAGCTATCAATTTAAGGTGCTTTTTAAATTATTTTCTAAAAATATTCTTTTGTTACTTACTAGGAATCCATCAACAGTGTCAAAGCCAGATTGAGCAAAAGCGTCCAGATTCAGACCCTGCTCAGAGCATTTGAAGCTCGTGACCGAAATATACAAGAAAGCAACTTTGACAGAGTGAATTTCTGGTCCATGGTCAACTTGGGAGTAATGGTGGTGGTATCAGCTGTTCAGGTTTACATGCTGAAAAGTCTCTTTGAAGATAAGAGGAAAAGTAGAACTTAACATTCAGTACGATTGTAACAGTGTAACATGGTAAGGGAGGAAGGGCAAGAAACTGCTTTATGTAAGAAAAAAAAAAGAGAAACCTCTTTGAGAGTCCTTTGAACAGGCAGTAGCCACATCAGGTTTTCAAATCTTACGTGTTTTTGTTTTTTTTTAAGATGAACAGAATGCCTTGTCCCATGTTCTTCCTTTTTTTTTTTTTTTTGCGGCTGCTATTAACACTTTTTGCGCTTATAGCATTTGTTAATGATTGTTACTGACTAGTTTATGAACAGTGCACAGGATGCTTGGTACATATGCAAAGTATTGTTAATATTGGTGGGTTTTTTTCCATGTTCACATAAAATTTTAAATGGTAACTTTAGATATGAGTTGGTTTGCTGGTTAACATCGAGCAAATTTACACGTGCCTAAAAATTGTAGCCCATGAGAGTAGCCTGGTGACAGTCACTTATTTCAAAGTTACATGTTTTTAAAAAACTTCAACTTGTGGGTACAGCGTCACATAGAAACACTGGGCTAACACTGGGAGAACAAAATGAGATTTTTTTATTGTTTTAATATATAGATGATTAACATCAGCACTTTAAAATAAGCACTGTCAATGTGAAAGTGATGTTGAAGGGAACTGGAGAAAAAAGTGATTTCTATTGAAAAACTCTTCTATAATTGTACAGCCCTATTTCTTTTTGTCTGTTACATGAGATTCGAGAGACAACTATATTATATACAGATAAAAGCACACACACCTGGAAGCGTGGGTTATGAATTTCTGCATAATTGTGACCTGTAATAGTATTTTTTACAAGTAGTTATTTCAGATGTTATTTCTTTTCCCTTTAATAAAGGGAGTCATGGTATGTGAAAACAAACTTTTTTTTGAAGTCTCAAAATCCCTTTTATTTGTCAATTTATTTTTTATTTGTCTACTACATGCCTATGACTAATTCAGCAGTTAATCAAGTGATTTACATAGGCTTCATAAACCAAAGCTGTTCAATTATGCATTCTCCTTTTGCTTACCATAACAACTCTTTTACATGTGAGTACACTCAATCAAGTAAGCAGTGTTTGCATATCCAGCTGTTTATATAGATAAGACATTAAGTGAGCAATAAATACAGGATTCAAATTTCTAATGACTGTGTAGTTTCCAGATAAAAAAAAGCACGGTAAGATTATGGAGCATTTCTGCAAAAAAACCCTGGTGTGTGATAGTTGACTAGTTTTAAATAGAGTTCAAACTTATTCGTTTTTACAGTGTGCCAAGTCACTGAATTCCTGTACAAAGGTGTTAAAGACAGTATATGTATTAGCATTGTGCCTGTTCTTGGTTCTGGGCATGAACAGCAGAATTGCAATTTTAACACTTCCTGTGAATAGAATTGATTTAATGGAGAAAAGACAGGGTCACTAGACAAAGAAATACTTGCTTCAGATGAAGCAGATGCTAGTAAGGGCTACAGTATATAGAAACGCCACTTCAAGTTTCGACAGTGGGACGTAGCAATAATATCTTCAAGTAATTTTTAACTCTAGAAGTATTATTCCATTCAGAACTTGTTTTAGAGAACTCCAAAGGCTACTGAGCTACCTTTTCCTTTGGTAAAGCTGTGTCCAAAATAAGTGTTTCTCTTTACATGCTGCATACCTTCTCTTTCCCCATAATGCTGTGAATTAGAAAGTTTATTCCTGCAATCAAAATAAAGTCTAAGAAATGTTAATTCTTTCTGATGAAGTAGCAAATAGTATCTACTGCCGTTTCCCCATGCATCTCCCACCACCAATACATACGTGTAGCTGCATTAGGACATAAGCCAAAGCTCATTGGAGTCAACTTCCGAGCTACTGATCAGGTCCCATCAGGGTAAGAGAATAAAGATTCTTAGGGGTCTGTCCCTTTTGCTAAAAGAATCTTCATTTGTATCACAGCATGATGCTACAAACCACCTACAAAATGCTGAACCAGCTCAGTGAAGCTCTAACCAAGACATCTACCTCTTACATCAAAGCTACTGGATTCCAGCTTTCAGCTTAGACCTCCAACAGATAAGCACTGCCACATTTTGCAGACACTTCAATGGATTACGTTCCCCAGCAACTCTGCTGTGCCTCTCTGATAGAGGTTATATATCCATTAGCAAAACAGGCCACGTGTTAGCACATCATTTATCTTTGTTCAGTCTGGTTTATTGCCTTAAGCTGCTCATGAATGAAGATCTCTCTCATAAGGTAAAATTCAACTTCAACAGTTTCTCTTAATATAGATAGCAGTCTCTGGTAGAAGGAAAATACAACTGTCAGCAGAGTTGATACGAAATTTTCTAACTAAGAAAGCTTAGTGTATTTTCTCCCTCTTCAGGGCTTGCTGTAGAAAACCATACAGCAAAAAGCTATAACTGCTTTGATAGTGGCAGCTGGAATGTGTATTATAGGTGAAAGATCTGGTGTTTAAACTTGTCATTGAATAACATTTCATTTGGATTTTGAGAAGTAGATTGCTTTTGACTGTATAAAATTTAGAAAGGACATGTATAATTTTTTTCTTAATGGTATTTGTATTCAAAATTAAACATTTTAAGATTTGCGAATGTTGAATAAAATTATGCAAACCCCTGAGATTTTCAATAAATGACATTTAAACCTGTTTGTGTTCTTTATCTTACTACAAAGCAAGCTGCAAAAGATCAAACGTGCTAAGCCAAAAAACAGCTTTTCTAAAAAGAACCTAGCTTTTCATAATGCAACTTTTGCATTTCTTAGTCACAGAATGCCTTAGATGGAGAGGGACTTTGAAGACCATCTAGTTCCAAGCCCCTGCCATGAGCAGGGCTGCCACCCAGCAGATCAGACTGTCCAGGGACACAGGCCCTGTTCTACCTTGAATGCCTCCAAGAATGAGGTATCCACAGCCTCTCCGGGTAACCTGTTCAAATAGCCAAAAAGACATTCAGAGAGAGGACCACAAGGGCTCTGAAGAACCCCACTTGTTCAGAGGAAATGTCTTATCTAGCTCAGTCTCCTGTCTCAAAAACAGAAGGTGCTGTTATACGGCATATGCAAGCCTAGCAGTCTGTCATTTGATACACCTAGATCCCATTTTAAACTAGTCTACTAGCTTCAATTTGTGTACTGTAAGACTGGATCAGTAACAGTTGTGTATTCATTTTATCCACAAACTTCATGATTTTTTTTTTAAACTGTCAGTAACTCATCATTTTTCTCCAGCCCAGAGTTCAGTATTTTTCTTTTAGTTTCCCTTAAGACCCTTAACCCAAAAATAATTTTACTTCTCTTTGTACCTGTTCTAAGTTGCTGTCCTTCCAAGATGAGGTGGCCACAACTTGAAAAAATACTCCAGATCACAGTCTTGCATAGCTGAAAATGAATATTCTTGACTAGCATTTAGAACTAACAGCACCCTTTCTTTTGTCGTTTACTTCTTGGTTAAGTACAGGATGCAGGCAATTGATTTTGTCAGCTGTTGGAATCAATCATCATGCTGTTTTACAGGTCATTTTAACCTTCGTACTGATGAATAAAGGCACTGTTCAAATTCTTTTCATCAGCATAACCCAAAATCAACTTCATCAATGCAAATACCAGATCAAAATTTGACACAAACCTCTAATCTTAGCAACAGAAACACTTAGTTTTGAAGTTACCAAAGGCATGTTATATATGTCTTAATTTTTTAAGTTTGTTCCTTGCTGAATAGTTGTATCCCATATTGCTCCTGCAGTTCATTAGATACACCCAGAACTGAATAGCTTCCACTTACACAGGCAGTGAGACAGCGAGACCTTCAGCTTCTATTAACATCTATTAGCAGCTGCCATAGTTAAGAAAAACCTAAATGCAACTAAATGCTTGAGACAGATGAAGAATTTACTGTTCACTTAATTACTATGAAACAAATAAATTTTCCAGTGTTTTTAAGAAATAGTGATAGTTAAGCCAGAAAGATTACAGTTGTAGATGGTCTTCTGAAAATGATGAAGAAAATAGTCTTGGTTAAAAATCAGATTTCCAGTTAAAAGTAAAACCTTACATCTACATTTGAGAAAAGTCACCGTGGCTTAAATTAAGTAATCAAGGAACCAGATTTTAAAAATTGATGAGGCAGTCAAACTGCAGCAATTTGCTGGTAGAAAGCACTTAAAAGTAGGCTAGCCAAGTGTAAGTAGTGTTACCAATGCAAAATGAGCATAGTATGTTAAGGAAGTTAAAAAACTTTGAAACCTTACTGTCGTGATTTTGCAGCTCTTGAGATTGCAGAACAACACAGCTGTTTCTTCTAGTTTGAAATACTAGATTTAATAACAAACACACAAAAATGATGCTTCAATCATTATTCACTTGTGCTGTCTCTCCTGAAAGCATTCATCCCAGAAACTTCCCTTCCACACGATGACACAAGACTGGGAAGATGAGGCACACTGAGGTGCCAGCGGGCACTTCTCCGCAATTCTGGAGCATGTGAGCATATACAACAGCCAAGTTCATTACCACAAACAGAAAACAAAAAGCAGGGGAAGATAAAAACTGAATTGATATTTATTTTTTTTTTTAAACAATCCTTCAACGACTTCTTAATAAGCATTTCATAGCCCACTTAAAGACTTCATTAATAATAATAAATTTTCATTTTAATTAAATACAATCTAAGTTCTCGTGTTTCTAGGACTTGAGTATTTGAACACATGTATGTATGTATGTGCATACAATGCACATCAATGCAAAGTGAAGTATCTTGAACAAAAATCAGAACAACTTTATCTCACGGTATATGGACATCACTGCGGAAATCTGGGGAAAAAAAAAAACCCACCGACCAACTAAAAAGACAGAGATGAGCTGGCTTTCAGTTCTGCATTTCTAAATATCATGGCCAAACCACTATTATGCCCCAAATGAAAGACCAAAGTTTCAATGTATGTCAAGAACAATCCCAAAACAATAGCAGAAACGGAAATACGTAACAGGAACTAAAAAAACCCACCAAACTATGCCCAATGCATTCTTGATAAAAAAAACCATAGAAGTTCAAGTGAAATGACAGTACAAAATCCTACCTCATAACTGCTGAAAGACGGAGGTATCAAAAACAATGAATTCCAACTTCATTCTCACACTTGTGCATAGCTTCCGTTTCTACTCATCTTTTTGTATAATTGTCCTGTACTGTCTTTTTCAAAAGATGGTCATTCCCCTTTCAACTTTCTTCAGCAACTTCAAAGAATTCTTTCCCCTTTTCTTCTTATAGTTACCTACAGGTGATTGATCTAATTTCCAAAACAACTCTCCCATGAACTTTGGGTTGAATATTTTTCCTCACTTATTTTTTTCTGTCCTAACTAGGATCTGAACAGACCTGACACCTCCACAAAGGTATTGAGGCATAAGGTTCCACCACGTTGACTAAATGCAAAATTCTACACTAACCCCTTTTCTCCATTTCTAGAAAATGTTTTCTGCCATCATATCTTTAACTGCAAAGTTACTTCTCATTCAGGTAGACATCCGGGAACTAGAGAAGTGACACAGTTTATAAGCCTGAAAACGTTACCTGCATAATATTTGCAAGATCCATCCTTGTCCCTCAGTGCACAGAACAGATGCTCTTGTCCAGTTCATCCTTATCATTGTGTTCTGACTACTGCTCCATCTCCAGCCTTTGTATGTTCCATCTGAAGACACCAATTTCCTTTTAAAATACAATACTAAAGATCACTTCAGTAAGACATTTCAGAAGCTTGGCGCTTTTCTATTCATCTACTTATCTCTTCCTGCTTGCAAGACAATAAACTGCTTTTCTTCACCTCCAAAATCTCGTTTCTTGTCTTTCACAAAACGAAATATTAACACTGACTTATCACACTGAAAGACCTTTCAAAATTTCTTAGTAAACTCTCACAAAATGGCTGCCATAAACAGAAAAGCACAGAAAATTCATCTTCATGGCAAAGACAAAAAAAAAAGCCTTTTCAATTTTCTTTTCTGAACAAGGATTTGACAAATAGTTTGCTATGACGTTTATTTCAGTTTGGACCAGCAATGTGTCATTATTTCTTTGTTTTCTTGTTTATCCGATGCCTACATTTTTTAGGATGGCCTCAAAACAGAGTTCTCCTATCTAAATATTACAGTAATACAAATAATATAAAGTGGAAAAAATATCATATTTGGTACACAAGGGAAAGGTTCTAAATCAGTGACTGCAACAAAGCTGAGTTACATGTATTTACACACATGCATACATAAAATGACGAAGTTAAACTAAAAGAAAATTATTACATACAGCAACATTTGTATTTTTCCACTCCATTACCACATACAATAAGATTCACACAAAATGAGAGAAAGCCATTTGTATTACTCTAGTCATAGCTTCAGCAGTACCACTGCAGCATTTTCCAGTTCATGACACCTTACAACAAAGCATCTCTCAAGTGCAGCTGAAAGACCAGTTAGCATCTATGCGCAGGGCAAGAATTTCTAGGAGAGCAACACACAAGCCAGAGCAGAGGAACCATGGACAGGAGGAAATCACAAGTAGGTATTGCATGAGAATACAGACTCAAAACTCATTCTTCTCTCTTTCAAAAAAAAAAAAAACCCACACCTTTAAAGTTGGACTTTAATTCTAAGAAAAAAGCAATTTCAAAATTACAAACTGAACATCAGAGTCAATTCAACCATAATAATAAAATGAAACAATGACATTCACAATATTAAGTCTATGGACAGTTTGACAAATACTCCCCTCCCCGCACCCCCAGCTAAAGTCCCCAAGTACATTCCAATATTTATCTTCAAATGCTGAAGCTTTACTGAAAATACTGCTGGTGTTCAGTTAGAATTAAAGGACTTGAATAAAGTGAAATAGACAAATATAGATGGTGTGAGTAAGGTTACAAAGGCTTTACATTTTGCATTATCCCAATATATAAACATTCAAAAAATTAACATGAAGATGTCGTGTTATCAAAATATTGCAGCTACAGGCAAGGCAACATTAAATTAATAGCTGAGGGTATGAGGGAAAAAAAACATTTTAGTGAAGATAAACAGAGGCGGCAGCTTTTAGTTAGCAATTTTATAAAGCTAGTATTACCCAGCCAGTCATAAACCAAGCACAGGATTAAAAGCTTCCCTTGGCTATAAGATGACCAAAAAAAAAAAAAAAAAAATTAAAAAAAATCACCCTGCCAAGGGGAGCAGAAAAAAAGAGTCAAATAAGTAATGGGATGAGAAAATACTACCTCAGGTAGTAAACTTGAAACCACTCTGTCATTTACGTTACTTAATTTTATTTTGGTGGTCAACTGTAATCTTATGCTGCACACTGAATAACCACTAGCGTAAAAATATTCTTCCTCCGTCCACTCTTTGGCTATCCTCCCTCAAAAGTTATCAGAAAGAACATGTAATACTGGCAGGAGACATTTTTGATTTAAAAAAAAAAAAGAACATATCAGCTTAGAAGTTGGTACATTTTATAAAAACAAAAGAGGTAATATTGTATTAAAACGAGAAATGTTACTTCAAATGGCAATATATTTTTTGTTGACCCTGTGCAATAATACTTTGCTCATACTACCTTTATCAAAATATGACTGTTTCTACACATACGTCGGAATCTTGTGCAACTCCCGTCAACTCAGTTTATAACTGGGACACAATTTACAATCAATGTGCCAAAATAGCTTTAGAATTGTTATTTCTAGTTGTTAATGTTCTAATCCTGCGCTTTTCTTTTTTTTTTTTTAAACTGTTAAGTCACATGGAAAAGAAAGGAATATATTACCCCAAGGCATATGAACATCAATGACTGCACCCATTGCCAGAATACGATGCACTGGTTTGACATTTTCCTTAGTACACAGAAAGCAACAGCACCCAATAAGCCTGAGAAGAAATGCTGCTGTGTAAATACTGGCAACTATTCCTGAAAAAAGAATTATGGGATGCATACTCAGAAGCTGTTCAATCCCATAATTAGTATTGCATAGGTCACAATCACACATATATATACACACACACACACGTATGTGTGTGCATATATACATATGTATATACACAAACACATGCGCACACACACAGAATATATTAAGAAGACAATGAAGTCTGGTCACAGAGCAATTTACAGGCTCAATATATTTTTTCCTTTTTTTTTTTTTTTTTTTTTACACTTTGTTTGAAAGAAAACTTCAGTATTTTACAGTCTTCAGTAGGCATTATATACACTGCACTTATGAAATCTAGAAAGTATTGAAATAGAAATACATTTCTGCAAACATTTGGGTAAGAAAACAAACCAAAAAAATTTCAAAGATTTGTGCTATCTACATAATATTTCTCTAAATCACAATAACTGTATCCATGGAATGTTCTCTAGAAAATGTCTTTTTTTTAAAACACCATGCACATTTTTAAGCAATTGTAACCCAAAATATCCCAACCTAAAACAATCTAACAGTGTTCAGATTAAAAAATTTAAGTTTCAGATCAGATTTTAAAAAGATAAGTCTTTTATCACAAGAGCTGTAATGATAACAATTACACGTTAAGGCTAAATTGGTTTTGTTTTGTTTTTAGAAACATTTAAAGACACACTTCTCTCATGGCTCTGCATTATGAACTGTACTTACAGATGACAGTGCAGTGAACATAATATTCAGTCCTACAGTCAGGATGCAGTTGCTCCTTCCCACTCCACAAGATACTGCACCTTTCCATCAAGTGTCACCCGACGAGCCAAAACACGGTATTTTTCACCACAAGCTATTCTACCTGCTGCACCAAAATAACTAGTAATAGAGTTCTTTAGATGGTTGAGCTGTAACTCCTGATCTGCTAAATTGTTAAGTATCTCCGTATTGAGTTCATCATACTGGTAATCTTCCTTGCTCTCGTCATCTTTTACAATTTCTGAATTTTGAGTCTGGAGTGCTTTTCGTGGAAAGCGACCTCTTCTTCTCAAATGCGGTATTGCAGCAGGCCAAGTTCTTCCTGTACGAGTCCTTTTTCTTGAATCAGATAAACTACTAAAAAAATAAACACAAGCATTAACTCCAGGAAACACTCAAAATGTACGGAAATGGTAAAACATAAAATTCAATTCATAACTGTTCTTCTAATTTTCAGTTTCAGTACTTGTCACCTGTATACAGATGATTAATAGGGCACTTGCAAAAGAGACTTACATAATAAAAACTGCACAAGTTAAGGTTCACCACCCCTTTGCATAAAGGTGGATTATAATTATTTATGAAGACTGAGTCAAACTTTTAGACTGTAAAAATCTACAGCATACTCACTATTTCTTAAAATGAGTACACAAACCGTCCAAAACAGAAGTTGCCAAAATTAACATCGGGTACATATCTGCTCTTCTGCGACCCTTGTTAGAAAGGCAAACTCAGTAAATGTTTAAAGAGTTTACTTGTCTCCTGTAAAAGTAACTTAAGTGTGCATTTTACATTAAAACGAACAATAGTTAGCTGTGAAGAAATTATTTTCTTCTGTTCTATTTCATTAGATTCCTAATCAATTTACAGCTCTACTTCACATCTCAGCAGCTTGCTACAACAATTACCAGCAAACTCCCATATTCTCAGATATTCCATATCCTCTGCAACATCTTAAGTGCTTGTCCATTCTCCTTCGAATTTTGGAATACTCCTATCTCTGTCTTGTATCTACTATAGTTGCCTCACAACTTGCATCGGTCTCCTTATCTTCTATCTTTGCTTTGCCAAAGCTTCAATCAAAACCAAAAACAAATAAAAAAAACCCATAACACATCACTGGCAGTGACTAGACTGCAGATGATGGCAGAATTGCCTTTTTGTCTCTCTTTTCTTCTTTTAAAGAGTTGCTGTTTTGAGTCTCTCTCAGAATCTTCTTAAAGCTTGTTGAAATACAATCCTTCTGGACGCACCTGGCTCAAATTTAGCTAAGTTTGCCAAAAGGCTCCAAACTCACTTGTATTAGCTTAATACAACCTCAGGTTTTTAGAAACTAGGCATAGAACATTAGAAGTCATTCTTTGGCAAGATAATTCCCATACAATTTCTGTAACTTCTGTTTATTGCAGGTAAAGTACTGCTGAACTACTTGCTTTGCGTCTCCCCTTCAAAAATCTTGTGAAAACTAACATATTAAACCCTTAATCAATACAGTAGACAGACAAGTAGATAGAGTAATTCAACTGTTACCTATAATGTCTGGATATGCTAGATGAGGTAGTTTCTTTTATACTGGCAGCACCTGTGGATTCCACGTCTGAGGTATTGGATGAATGTGCAGTTCCATCGGATTTCCTGATATGTAAGATAACAGGGTTGCCATGTAATGAAAGTAATCTTACAGTAAAAATTGAGTTGACATTTCAGAAGCAAACAAATAAATGACATGCTATATTAAAATAGCTTAAGCTTTTTGTTTGTTTGTTTTTTAATTTACCCAACAGAGCAGGGTAATTCCAATGCTGGGGTCTCTATCACTGGAACTGGTTCAGTCTCCTAAGAAAAAAGGAAGAGTACTTCAGATTAAGTTTTAATTGCTTATTCAGCGTGGTTTGAGGGCAAATGGGGAGAGGAATATCACGATTTAGATTAACTGATTATATTTTTCTTCAAAAATGATAATCCAGTTAGAGAAAATAAAAGAAACATATCCAAAACCTTACCAGAGGAGACGACTCTGGAGTTTTGTGAATCATTTTTCTTGTATAGGGACCAGGTGGACGACCTACTGATTTTTTTTTCCCCTTTCTTTCTATACCATTACTTAATTCCCTAGAAGAAAATTTATATTTTTTTCTTATTGAAGAAAATTATTGAAGATAATTTTCAAAGAATAAATGCTTTCCTTTGGCAACGAATACACATTGTGCTAAACGAGATCCTGGCAAATTGAAGTTGTCATGTAAAAGCTACATATTTGCCTGTATAGTATCACACAGAAAGTTGTTTCTAGTGACATTACCGATTCCTTAATGTTGAAGAGGAATGAACAAGCGTTGGTTAAAGAAACAGCACATCTACTACCGCAAGCTAGAACTGCATATTGTATTTCCTATTTAGAAACCTAGTCAACAGCATTGCATAAATGCTCCAGAAAGGAAATATTTTCTTTTCCCCCCAGTGGCAGTGATGTTCGGATAGCCTGTATTGTTCTTACTGCCAAATGTCACGATGCTTGTTTTGGTTTGTGTTTTGTTTTTCAAAAGGCTCATAATAGGAAACTAATAAGCTTGAAGACTCTGCTCACATAATCAGAACATGCAACTACATCAGTTTACAACTTTAAAGTATCTTTAAAACATACAAACAGTCCACCTTTACAGTTATTTAGAAATGGACATTACACAATGAGCAGGACTTCCTTTGCAGGCACTGAAGTACTTGAAGTAGTTCCTATTTACCACAACATTTCTAAAAAATCATGGGATTATTTTACCTCACATCAGGGATTGGTTTAGATGATTTTCTGCCTTTAATTTTGAACTCATGAGAAGTTCCTTCTGGTTCTTTCTCAGCCTTTAAAGCAGCATTTGGTGGCACAGGAGGAACACGAATTCTCAAGCCAAACAAATGCTTCTTTTTCTTTATTTCTTTTCCAGACATAAACCTAGACGATTTTAAATTCACTGTTAACATTCTGAATCCGGGGAAAGCAGCTTTTAAAATAAAATGTTCATGCAAAACAAATCTATGCAAATTAAAATACTCATCCTAATGCTATTTTATTCACCTTTTCCCGCTAACACAATCCTCAATCTGAAATACAGAATGAGAACTGGGAAGAGGATGGAAATTAAAACAATTTTTCTCATGATCTGGGATCCACTCAAATAGGTATGGGGTGTTATACTCTGAAACAGAAACAGTATTCAAAACGTCAACGTTAACACAGCCACAGTGATTATTAGACAAACTAAGCAAAGGAGACTGACAACTACAAATAACAAAGCTGCAAGTATTTAGAATAAAAATACCAAAAACTTACATGGTCTTGTAATCATTTAATGCCTCCAGTACATGCTCATATCTTTCAGATTTTGGTGTATCTGCCAGCTGTGGAGAATTAAGAAATTATTTAGGCAGTCTAATTCTTCAGTAATAGAAAGCTTCCATTACTCTGAGTCATTAAAACTATCAATTTGGACGTGAAGTACATTTAAAAAAATATTACCTGCAGAAACTACCTAAGCCTTAAAAGGTGTTAGTCATTTAGTCTTTTTTTTTTTTTTTTAAACCCCCATATGTTCTGTGATTCACATTCACAGAATTTACATTAGGGACAAGCCCTGGTCAAAGAATCTAGGTTTTCTGTTTAAGTAGTACAAGAAAATCATTTCAAACTGTTTTAGTATACAAAAAGGATACTAGTCTAACCAGTCTAGCTCAGTAACATGAGTACCTCAGTAGCATTAAGTACACGCAAAGTAAGAGACTGCAAGAAGAGTACAAGAACTTCAGTTATTTTATTGGTGATTGCTTTAATGAAATCTTGCTCAAAGGCTTAATTCCCATTTCTGTCTGCACTGATGACTTTCAAGAGGTGGACACAACATCTATATATTAGAATTTAGAGTATTTTTAAATATGATAGTGTCGCTACTATATTTCCAGTTGCTATACAAAAATGCTCCAGAATTTATACCCAGTTGGATGTGCAGTCAATTGATCTTTAATTATAAAGCTGACCAACAGCTCACAAAGCACAAACATTAGTAAGGATACTACAGAGCAAACTGTACAACTGCAGCTCAAGAAAAAGCCCTTAGACACTTGTAAATAATACAGTTCTCGTCATACAAGAAAGCTAACACATTTAACAATTTCTAAAATCTCAATACATACTCAAAAAAGAGCCCAGCTTTTAACATTGCAAGATTCAGTAAAACCACTTAACTGCCAAAGTTAAGAGAAATCTGACCAACTTTTGCGAAGTAACAGCTGTTTTAAGGTATCTTTTCATATATTTTCACACAATCCATTACTATCCACAAGTTTTGCAATTCTTCAGCACATAGCTACAGAAAACTACAATATTTTTTATTGCATCACAAATGGTAACATGATAAAAATATACGGGCTTAAGAACTCTAATAATTCCACCATTTACTCCTATCTTACTAATTCAATTCTACCAAGACTTATTCAGTTCTAACCATCTAGAGAAAGATGTACCGTGCCTCATAACAGCAAGCGAAGAGTATTACCAGAAAACTCAAACTATTAGTATTGATGTTATTCTGTGACTAGTTTCTGTTCAAAGACGACAGATTATCAGAAAAGGTAAAATATTCTTGCCTTTATTTTTTTAAGACACAACTTTCCCCAGTGTCATGAGAGACATTTAGAAACTTATCAGAATAAACAACCTTGAACTTTTCCTCAACACAGCGTTTATTTGCTTACTCAAAATATAGCCCTTCAAAAAAACCAAAAAACAAAAACCAAGTAGCCTGATTGGAAAAAAAAAAAAAAAAGCAGGTTTCCTTGAGGTACAGAAATATTGCTTAAGGAATTCCAAGTACCACTTAGGCAGGCATGCTTTCCTATTCTGGTTTTTTCTCTCCTCCCGCCTATTTATTTGTGGGTTTTTCCATGTAGACCACTCATGATCTGAACATATGTATTGTAAAGTATTTTCATTATTTATCAAAAGTAATAGTGCATGTCAATCAACTAAACCAAGAACACATTTCATTCTCATGTTGTATCTGCTAAAATGAACGGATTAATTTACTGAAAATAAATACAGAAGTAGGAAACACGTTAGGAGAAGTTCCAACTATTTAAATACCACCTACATTTAAAAGTTTCAAAACCTTGAACATTTATGCAAGAAAGAAGCACACACTCCACTTGCAATATGCCAGTGTCACTTCAACAAAAATTTTTGCGTTCAACCTTAAATGCAGAACCAAAAGACTACCTACATCATTCCTCTACATTAAACATGAAGTCAATTTGCTTGGGGAAATGGATTTCCTACATATTTTCCTGGTAACAGCCCAAATGGTTGGAAAAAAGTCAAGATCCTTAAGACCAATAGACAAACTGCTCACATTCATGCTTGGAACAGGGAGGAAAGAGGAAATGTTAGTGTACAGTGATTTGTTACGTATTATACCTTAGAGACCTTGATATTTTCATACTAAATACACTCTGCATTCAGTTATACGCATAGGTTTACTAGTCTGCACCCACGAAAATATTCAAGCAACTATGAGGCAATTGAAAAATAAAAACAAAACATATACGTTACAGAATCAATAGTTGAGTTAAATAATAAAGTTGCCATGCAAACAATAAAATGAAGTTTTACAGCTCAGAAAAATATACACAACTTAAATATTTTAATTCTGCAAGGAAATTGAAGATGATCTCTTTATCATTTGGAGCTACAAGATGTTAGAGCAACAAATTTAATACCCTACATAAAACAGTTCGTAGGTCCCCGACATGTGCACAGTGAAAGGTGAGGCAGAAAGAACATTCCAACTACTTACCTCACCAGGATGTAATCTATCCCAGTTCTCATTTATGTATGCCATGAGTTCTAGCTCCGAATCAAAGTATTTCTTCTTATGAATAACACTTAGGTTGTAAAGGCATAGATGTGCTATATCTACCCTAGAATTCAGAAATATATAGAATCACCAAAAAAATCCCCAATTGCTTTTCTTTGACATAATTTTTTTAAGAAAAGATTAGCATAATGCAGTTAGACAAATAAAGCACAACATAAAACACTCAACCCAGGAAACATTATGTTATCTCCTATCATTTCTCTACCTAATGGGGTTGCTGCTGCTTTGTATCATACATGCATGTCTGCCTCACCTCACATTCTCATTATGCTCCTTCAAAATCCAAAAGCATTCTGAATTCATGCAAGTATTCCAGTGAACTAAAATTTAGCAAAGTAATTTTTACCTTACACTTGTCAGTACGTATATCCATTAAGTTAGTATTATTTTTAATACAAGCTGCAGTTGAAGTACTTCAAACTACAACATGGAATTTCATCAAATAAACCACTATAAAGCACATCAAGCTGTTTTAAACTTAACACATTTCACTTAATTTAACAGAGAGACAAAGCCTGAATAAAAAAATTCTGCTTAGGTATCTCAATCTTCAAATAGACAACAAGCAAGTACCTAGGTGCAACTTTACTGAACAATTCTAGGAATAAATCCCAAGAGAACTCAAGTGCAAATACATGTGCATTTATGAATAAACTTTGAAAGAAAACCGGCCCTATTTATACAAGAACTCAGGAAATGACAAAAGACAGCATGTGAATTTCCTTTTTAACAAGATGAATCAAAATACCAACAAGAAAAGCAGCATATATATTCAATTATTTATTTTAATTGCACTTACCATCTCAAGGGTAAACGTTTGAGGTATTCTGGTCCAGAACTGCAAACTGAGCAAATGAATGTATAAAACCTAAAAAAATATACACGTATATATGTATGTGTGACTAGGTGGTGGGTGTCCATACACACAAGATGTTTTAACATGCTAATTATTACAAACTGTCACCTCATAATTCCAAAAAGGACTCTTCATGGTTTTTTTTTTCCTCAAGGATGTATTGGGGAAAAATGGAAAATCAAGTAGGCCAGAAACTCAGCCACATGACATTTGAGTCCCTTCACCTGCTATCAATATCCTGTGTACTGTCTTATATCTGACCCAGTAGTGGTCTCTACTTCATAAATTTTACATTCCACATCTTCCTTCTTTTCTTCCCTGACCAGTGACTGTGCTCCACAGTGTCCCTATTCCTTTCATTCAAATGTAGAAGCCTAAGTAAGTATGCATCTAAAGGAGCACTTTCTAGATCTTAATTTCTTCATACAAACATTCAGCACAACAAAGGGTGAAACGAAACCACAACAGATCAGAAATTATACACTCCTTGATTCCTTAATCCAGTTTTCTCTTTCATTTGCCCCAATTACTCCAAGCTCTTCCTAAAACAAAAGCACAGACCAACGCCCTTTCTCATTTCCTTTTTCCTCCACTTGTCACACATGAACACAGAATATACGGAGTTGTCATCTGACTATCCCTCCTGATTCTCCAGTTCCCTCTACTAGTAGTTCCAAGTGAGCAGGAAAACAGTTAGTGGGACCTAGATGAGTTAGATGGAAACAGAAGCACTGATGAGCTACAAGCAATGGAACAAGCAGGAAAACATTTTATCTACCACGTTCCGCTAATGGCACATTTTCACACAGTTGCTAGATCTTCTCTTCTGCACATACATACCAACAGCCTACTTCAAAGCACAAAGCGCTCACTCAAAAAGTGCCGTTACTAATGTACTACATTGTGAGATCTAGAAAACCCTTATCTACATTATAAGCCCACTATAGTGTTCTGCTCTAACACTTCTGATCCCCCAGTAGTCTATGACATAACAAACCTCCACAAATAGTTAAGTCAATAACAATAAGTTTGAAATCAGCTATTTTAACCCTAATTTCCTTTTTCTCTTTTGTTTAAAGGTTGTTCAACTACTCTGCTTAAAGAGATAACAAAGAGCACCCCCCGCTACTTGAACACATTTTGTTTTCTGTGATTTTCTATGCTAAACTCACCACAACATTTTTGAAAAACACCTGAGTACTACACACGCTTTATTACAAGTTCATCTATGAGATACTTCTTCCTAATTAAAATGAAAACAACAATAAGGTACAGCGCAAGTGTTCTTACCTGTCACCAAAAAGCATTGGCTTCTGGAGGCACTGCACACAAGCCTCGTGGAACCACTGCTTACATTTGCAGCACTGCAACATCTTTAGATACCAGCTTCACCAACAGAAAGAAAAACAAGATGCATTATAAGTTACTCAAAATGGCTCTTCGTTACATTTAGATTAAATAGCAAGGGGTCTTCTGACACAAAGTAATTTTCACTGTTATCTGAAAGAACATTTCAGCAACATTTAGTTCTACAGTAAACAATTACTAGTAAAAAATGACTAGGAATAAATAAAGTAGAAATTTTAATGCTTTGCTTTCTTGCACAACTCTGACTTGCCCTGACTTCAAACCCTCAGTGCTACTTTACTTGTCCACTCACTCGTGCAGATACCAGAGTATTCAAGCTCCACCTATTTGGATGTCCTTGTTCCTCGTAAAACACCCAAGACAGAGAACCTTTTTTCCCCCCACCCTCATAATAATCACAGTATAAGGCATAATGTTACAGAACAGACAGGATTCTATCTCACACTATCCTTACTATTAAACCTGACTCAAACACAAGGGAACAACTCAACATAATTTTATTCACATGAACAAACAGTGAAGTACCTGTGCAAATCTAAATGATAACACAGCAACAAAATATTCCCATTTCTTTTTCAGAGTGTCACTGCTTATATCCATAGAAACTAATTAACAGGTAATGTTTTATAAGCATGCCTTCCTAAAAAATTCAAAGAACTTCAAAAGTGCTTGTCTTCAGGATCAGAACTGAGGTTTGCAGGTGCCCTATGGAGAAACATTGACACAGATCATCTATTTACTTACTCTCCAGGTCCTCCACAATAGCAGTAACACTGCTGGACATTGGTTTTATGACCTGCATCCCACTCAAGGTCTGTTGCATTATATGGTAAAGTCTGTTTCATGACTTGCAGTGCTTTGGCATTTGGTCCTTTCTTAAGCGCACCACCTCTCTGTTTGAAATAAATACACTAGTTTACAAAAGTAACAACACATTCCTTAAACTTTCAAATACTTTAACTTTACAGTTACCAAAATTTGTCTATAATCCAACTAAATGCTCTTGCACATACTTATGCTTTAGTATACTAGCATATTTACTTAAAAGTTAATTCAAAGACAAATGTCATTTACTTCTAAAATTAATATTTATCTCCAAAATACACAACTTTCCCATTCACATCAGATTAAGAGGAGGAGTTTCTGATTTCAAATTGAAACAATTATGTAAGTAATGTGTATCAGATGCTACTTCAAGTAACACACCTTAGTTGTTGTCGCAAAAACACACTGTCGACAGAGCCATTTATCATCTGAATCTATCACGCTGGAATCAATATTTGGTGTGTGACACAGCTGATGATAACCTGTATTAGAAATAATTAACCAAGGAGTTACAAAAATGGCAAAAGAAAACCTTAAAGAAAAGTAATTATATATAATTTTAATGCAACTACAATGCACTATCCTTGATCAAGTACCAAACACCTGATCAAAAAGACTAGTAACAAAATGATCTTTTAAATCATCTGTGTAAAACAAGTAACTTTACATAGGGAATACGTGATAGTCATGTGGACTATCATTATTCACTGACCTATTAATAGCCTCTAAGAGCTATGAAATTTAAGATCAGCTTAGCAGTCAGTGGTAGTCATGTCAACATCTTCCTTCAGAAAACAAATTAAACATCTTTTAAAATGCAGGAAATAGGAAAAAATCTAGTTACCTTGTCCACATTTATCACATATAACCATTTCATTTGGTGCTTCTGAATACTCCTCCTGACATATTGTACAGACCATTTCCCCACTTTCAGTGGCTCCTAGAAAAAGACAGAAGTGTGGGTTTTTTTTGTCACTGTCATTTCCAGACTACAGCTGCAGTTGGATCCATTACCATGCATATGATTTTTGTTTTTATAAATGAGTTACAGATCCACGCATTGTAGACAGATTTTTACAGAGCCTAACACTCAAACAAAAAATAAGCTCAGACACTTTGAATGGACTTTATATATTATAAGCATTTATATCATTCATGACAGGTCATCAGATTCATATAGGTTACATGTTGTCTATTTACTATATATTCCATGATTCCTTAACAATAATAAAAATTAAATAACTGCGAATAAAGAATGCAAACATAGACTGAAAAATCTGCATCAACAAATCCTATCTGGACAATTGATAGACATGTCTGGCATTGCAGCAGCTTGTTCTTATTTTTCAACACATAATATACACAACTTCGTGCACACTTTTTTGATAGGTTTGCCCAAACGCACAAAGAAAAAAAAGTTACTGGAAAGGAAAGCTCATTTTGCTTCAGTGACACCACATATCAGTATAACAGTCTAGATCAAAACAAGTTATTTAGTCCATGTGCTATCATACTCGTGCACTAATGTTCAGCTTACCGTAAATGTATTAGTGAATATTAGTGCCACAGACCAAGAGAACAAACAGCAATATTTTAGAAGGTTCTCAGAAATGAAGCATTTGGGTTTTTCTTTTAATGAGAAAAGCTTTGTGTTCACATAAGTCAGAATATCTGTTTAAACATCTGTTAAAATCAAGAATCAGAAGGAGCTTCCATTACTTCCATTACTTTTATCTGACGAGCAAGTTCTCACTGATTTTCAGACAAAACCGTCACTGAAACTGTCATAAACACTTTGTTAGCATTAGATTCTTGTAATAATTGCTACTCCTCCAAACATCCAAAAAACCCAAAGTTAATAGAAAACAGACATCTCACTTGATACTTGAGCATTTCTTTAGAGTACATGAATACCCCCAAATCTGTAACGGTTTCTGTTACACAGTCATGGTGTTACTTTTGAATATGATAATTCCATTTAAATTTAACATTTTCAAATCTTTGCTTTCTTTCTGTGCTATTCTGCTTCGACTGAAAACTGAACAAATTCATTGCAAATGGGGTTCTGTGAGTTTTCTGTTGAGCCAGTATTACACTCCACTACCATCAAAACAAACAAATGCAATTATTTTTTAGAAGTGTTCTCCACTACACAGTTACACAAAGTAGTAACTGTAATGATCTAGAGTTTTTGAAAAGAAATTGTGTATTAATTTGCCTAATGCATTATCCTGCATCACCTTCAGCTACATCGCTCTTTTAGAAAAATGAATACAACGCGACAATTTATTTTAACAGATATAGTAATCTAAACAGATAAAATACCAAACAACGACTACTTCACTGAAGTTCTTGCCTGTTTGTATGTCCTTCCAGAGAACCCAAGACTTGGAACTGTCCTCAAATATAATGAAGCAGTTCTGTTTCAGTTTGTTTATCTGGAAAACATGAATACAATGGAATCCATGAGTAAAAGGACTAAGTAAAAGAACATATTTAATCTTAACTAAGTGAAACAATAACGCGGTCTTACTTAACCAACATACCATACTACAGGACTGCAGTGAAGTTGAACAAATGTTTACCTTTTTGATAGTTCCAAGATAAAACAAGCCATCTGACCATCTAGCTAGGACATCCTGACCTTCTTCAAATTTACACAGTGGCTTTTTGGCTTTCTGTCCATCACGTAACGACAGTTTGGGTGAGGACGCTGATGCCTTATGACTTCGACGTAAAGGAGACCGCTTATGGACCAGTGAATTACCCACCGCTGTAGAGTCTCTAAAACAAGAGAACCAAGAGAAAAGGTAAACTAAATAACAATCAAATAAAAAAGCAGCTATTTTCAATGTTCATGATTCACAACTATAACTCACTTAGCAATCTCCAGAACTTCGGGTAACTAAAAACCTGGTCATGTCTTCAGACTTAAACAGCTTTAGTAATAAGTAGTACCTCTTCAAATATATGCAGAGAGAAAAAGAGACAAGTTTACACCTAAGAGAAATACTCTGTGAAACTAACTAATGTAAACAGAGATGGGGAGACAAGCCTCCCAGCTACCAGTCTCTCCATGAAGTCACCGGAACTCACCAAATACATCCGATGCAGGATTACATATGCAAAACATTCATCACTCACAACACTGACAGATCTCTAGAATTCCAAGGAAGTTGAAAGGGTCGCCAGGCAACCCTACTACTTTGGTAATGAAAGCTGCAGTCTACTATAAACACAGTGCTCAGCACTTAGATACTTGGAATAATATAACAAACATAAACATAAATAAGAGGGAAAAAAAAACAACATTGCGCTACCCAAAGGTCTAGGTTAATTTAAGCACATCCAATACAGCACTGTGCTTTGCTACTAAACATAGCTGTCAGGGTTTCCAGCACAAGAATAATGCCTATGTGTTAGATGTCTAATGTAAACTACAGTTTTATCCTCTATTAGAATCAGTCAGGGGAAAAAAAAAAAAAAAAACACAAGGAAAAGCATGAGTTCTTTTAATCTTTCTTCAGACACGAAAATCAAACCAAACAGTACACCCCATGCAAAATATAAAAAAAAATATAGTGAACTATAAAATAGGTCCAGAAAAGGCAGGTGGAAAAAACTTCATACTTACTAAACAGAATCTGAGTTACCAATCCCATATCCAACCGTATTTTCTCTTTGGAAATAAAGTGCACCTATAACTATGATAAGGATATAAAAGCAAATGAAGGAGCTAGATGGCAGAAAGTCTATTGAAAGATTGAAGATTCACCTCACTCAGGTTAGCACAGGTATGTTTTTATAAGCAGCAGTAACAACTGAACTAATCACAGAGCAGCAAGAAAAACTAAATGAACCAGTCCCATGTAGCTCAATTAAAATTTATACCCAGACATTAGAGACATTAAAGTTTCAAGGAGACAGGAATCCTTTCTCCTTAAGTTCATTTTATTTATAATATTTACTTATAATATAATTTACTTATAATATTATAATTTTTTACTTATTTACTTATAATACTTATAATACTCAAATTTACTTATAATATTCAAATAAAACAGGAATAATCATTCATTTTTCTTCCACATTCTTAATGGAATCTTTTTATGCAAGTTTCCTTGTTTTGTTCAACACATTAAGCAAAACTTCAGGCTTGTGTCACAACCAGCACCACTTAATTTCATTCGATGCCCTTCATCATTTTCCAGCTTCTCCCTTTATGCCCCAGTAGTGATTTTTAGACCCATCCTGACGTATTTGCCAAATAAAATCCCATGAATTCTGTCACTTTTCACATGAAAGCTACTTAACATTGGCATTGCTTCTCCCAAGTCCTATTGCAACCTCTGACAACAGCTGAAGATTCCAAATTCAAATTTACAACAAAAGAGCTGTAGCTAAGCCTGCAGCCCAGGCCATTTTTTATACTCTCCTCTCTCCCAGGAATAACACTTGCAGCCTTTTCCCCCAGTGCTGCAACAAGGCATTGAATTAAGCATGTCAGAGACTGATTAGAAACTCCAGGTTCTCATTCTAACTGCAAACAGGCAGTCCATAGCAATTTTTTCTCTTCCCACTGTGTACTCTATTCACATCAGATTTCACTTGCCATTTCATAGAAACATTAAGGTTGGAAAAGACCTCTAAGATGATGTCATCCAACCACAAACACTTCACCACCAAGCCCACTAAAACACATCCCTCTGTCAAATCTACATATTTTGTGAACACCTCCAAGAACATGACTTCCCTGGGCAGTTTGCTCCAACACATTACCACTTCTTTCTGAGAAGGATTTTTTCCTAATGTCCAACCTGGATCTCCTTCATTATCAAGTCCCTTAGAAGCTTGAAGTTCTTGATGTTTGAACAGCTACCTTCTGCACTATTCTGAATCTTATCCTTAGAACATTTTACATTTTAAATCTACCATATTCTGTATATCACTGCAAGATTTTGCCCTGTCTTGTATAATGTTTTTAAGTTCTAGAAGAGCCTTTGAAACAGGCCCCAGCCCTCAACACACGAGCAAGCACCCTCCTTTCTCTCCCTTTTTTTCCTCTGTACAACTGTTTTCATAAAAAAGCACCAAACGGGCACATAAATAAATACATCTGAAGTCAGCCAGTGAACACAGGAAGGAAAGGTTTTAAATTCCATTAGCTCCTCAAATCTGAGTACACAGACAGTCCAGCCAGCATAAAGCAAGAGATGTTCATGATGTTCAAAGGCAGGCAAGTTTTGCTCAAAATGGCCTAGAAACAGCCATGAAACTATACTCTGCTCTCTGCTGGCAATTATTTTCTCGGAAAGGAATCGTCATAAGGAAGTATGAAAGTATTCAAACACTTCAGTCTGGACAGGCTGGAGAAATGGACTCATGAGAACCTAATGAGGCTCAACAAGGCCAAGTGCAAGGTACTGCACTTGGGTCGGGGCAATCCCAGGTATTTATACAAACTGGGGGAAGATCTCCTTGAGAGCAGCCCTGCGGAGAA
>JAOWBP010004015.1:3061157-3100316 GCA_028571105.1 Tragopan temminckii
GGACCTTGAAACAAGCTGTAAGAGAAAGCTGCACTGCCACTGCAAAGAGCAGCCCTCGTATCACAAGCCTGAAAAAGACCGCTGGACTCGGAGACCTCTCTCCGGGCATCACGCTTCTCTGAACGACAAGACAAGAGCCAGTGCCGAGCACACAGCCGTCCCTCAAACCAAAGACACCGTTCCCCACAAGGCACCGACCGGCCGGACCACACGTTGCGCCCCGAAGGCCCTTAAGGCTCCCCTGTTGTCTCTCACACCGTCAGAGCACAGCACAAACGAGAAGCTGAGCGGGACAGGCGCGGCCCACGGCACGGTGCTGCCGGAAGCTCACCTTGTATGACATGCTCCGGGGATATGGTCTTCTTCTCCGACTTGTTGCAGATCTCATTGGCCTCAGAGGAGATGAGGTGGATAAACTCCGTGCAGCAGTTGACCACCAGTTCCCGGGCATCGTTTGCCACGCGGACGTTGGGGAGCGTCTCCTTGATCATCTTGTTGATGGCAGCCCTGGGGATGGTGAGGTCGTCGTCGTTACCCGACGACGAGGCCATCCTCGCTGCCACCGGCCCCCGAGGGCCGCCCCGCCCCGCTCCCGCGCTCTCGAGCTGTCCTCGGCCCCCGCGCGGAGCTGCAGCGTGCGGGAACAGCCGAGGTCAAGCGGGAGGCGACGCGGCCGGGGTCGGCGCCGGGCGAGAGGAACGGAGAGCAACGGGCAAGCAGCTGCCGGCGAGGCGCCGGGGCGCGGGGCCGGGAAGCGCTGCTCGGGCTCAGGGCTCCCTTGGCCGCGGCGCCTGCCACTGCCGCCTCCACCACATCCTCCGGGGCGCCGGCGCCGCCGCCTTATGAGCGGTCCGAGGGAAGGCGAGCCCCGGGGCACCGGCGCGGCACGACTCCTTCCTCCCGGGCGGCGGCGCCGGTAAAGGCTGCCGCGAGACGGAAACGGACCCTCTACGGGCTCGACCTGCGCGGAGCGCCGTTTCCGCCGGAAGTCGGAACGCGCTTCCGCCGCCCGGCTCCTCCCCCTCCTCCAGCGAGCACCGGAAGTGCTGGGGCGCGAGGCCGTGCCACGTGCGCGCGGCGAGGTGCCCGGCGCTGCGTGAAGCGGGGCGTGGTGCGGCCGCCGGCATCGGCAGCGACCAGGAGACGCGCAGATGCGGCACTGAGGGACGCGGTTAGCTGGCACGGTCGGACTTCGGCTTCTTAGTGGTCTTCTCCAGCCTTAATGATTCTAGAGTTCTGTGCTCTGAGCCCCGCCGGGCCCCGCGATGACAGACTGAGGCGTGAGCGGGATGCCCGCGGGGCTCCAGCGCAGCCCTCCAAACCGGGCGCAGCCGGCGCGCGGCAGCTTGGGCACTTCGGGGAGGCCGCGGCTGGACGTGGAAGACACGGCGTTACCGCAGCCGCTGCCTGCACCGGGGCTCGCGCCGGGCTCAGTCCACACCTGTGGGGAGAGGTGGTGCCGGGCTGCTGCGAGTATGGGCACGAAAGGAGAATTACAGTGAGAGAGTGCTGACGAGGGAGAGAGCCAGCGGCCGAGGCGCAGCACAGCCGCAGCGTGAGCGTGCTGGGTGCCTCCTGCCGGGGGCGCGAGCCTCTAGCCCCGGCAGGGAATGATGTGAAACTGGGGAGCCGCCCTGGTTAAGCACAGGCCCTTGGCGGATGAAGAGCGAAGGCTCTGTTTATGTTAGAACTGCAGCTGAGTAAATGCCGAGTAGGAAAGCTGAGCAAAGAAAAGCCTGTGCTATACCTGCAGCCGCTTCTGCTGTATAGACTTGCGTTTTTATTTATTTTAAAGGTGAATTCTAAGGAATCTGCCATTTTTTTTCCATGTAAAAATTATCAGCAATAAAAAGCCCTTGTCTCCTTTCAGTAAAATAGTTACTTCTGTTAAAAACAAACAAACTACCAAACAAACTACCAAACCACTGGGAAGACAGCAAGGTGTTACAATGAGGTGATTTGTTAAAACAGAACAAAAAAACAACACTCCTCTGTAATACATTTGTCAGAGCATCTAAAGGAAGCGTTCGGAATACCTTAGCTTCAATAGAAATAACAAATACTCTAGTTGTTGCACCTTAAGATCAGTGAAACTTTTTCATATATCAAATATGATTATTTATACATTCTTAATAGCCTTCTCATACAGTACACATCTCAGTGTGTTAGGTTATAATTGAAAGGAAGCAGGTTGATATTAAATAGTAAAGAATTTAAGTCAGTGTTCATCTTTTCACAAAAAGAGAACTCTAAATAGCAATGCTAAATGGACTAAACCTGTAGAGGATTTTAATTTCAAGGTCCTGCAGACTAAAGGTAAACATACTGAGGTGATTATCTTATGTAAGCTCAAAGATCTTGAATGCCTTTATACAGTTACAGAACAAACAACAGCATAGTGTTAGCAGTAGCTGTAACTGATATTCCAGCTTGTACAATCTCATTGTGATGAGGATTTTCCCAGGTCAAAGCTTTTTCTGCTTCTCCACCTCAGCAATTTGATGAAGTTAAGACTTGCACTGAAGATTTTGTCATGATGAAAAACCATTTTGTAGAATATATCAATGGGTAGATCTCCATTTGGATCTGCATATTTCAGTGTTGTCATAGGCGTATACAAGGTATTTGTCTGATGGCGAAAAGGTGGATTTTCCGCAAGTATTATCTTTACTGTATGCTGCCAAGAATTAGAAGTGGAGTCATTAAAGGACCTTTACTAAAATAGTAAATTAAAAATTTAGTTTTCATTTAAGTAGAGGAAAAGTAGATGAATAAAATGCTAGAACTGTGCGAAATGCCGTATGCAGCTTTATTAGAATTTCATTAGAATTTTTCTTCAAATATTTAAGGCTAGAATTATTTACTTATTCATAATCCTATTTCTATTCCTCTACTCCACAGTGATGGCACTTTATACAAAGAATCCTGCACAGCCCTCCAAAATTATCCCTATATGCTCACAACAGGTAGATAGTTAAACTGAGTTTACTAGAAAAGGATCAGAACAGTGCACTTCACAGCAAGGGAAGCTTCAGTGTCAGCATGTGTTACGTGTTAGCAGCCAACATCTGAAATTGTTGCCCCTTTCAATAACTCGCCTCCACTTGTCTTCCCAAAGAAAGCCCTGAACACCAAAAGTGACATCCAAGTATTTATTGTAGTGCCTTTTGTGGTCTAGGGTAGTCAAGTCAACTTCACACTTGCCTCACATTTGTGGAGAGCTACTTGTGAGACAGAGGAGAGTGGATTTAAACAGGCAGAAACCCTGTGCAAATGTAACAGTGAGGAATGGCCAGATTTGACCAGATGATGTGTAAAAGAATGTGTCCACAAGAGTATTTAAATTAGAGTTAGTAACTGCCTTTAAGTGGAAAAATATTCAGTATTCTGGTGGGTCTTGCTTATAACTCTTGAGATTCTCTTAAGTTTTTAAAATTCTTTTAAGTTGCATAAATACAGTTTAATTTTATCTAACACCTTTACAAAGCAACAACAAATACAAAACAAAATTACAAAAACAAAAACAACCAATGAACCAGTGCATTCTTAAATTAAGAAGAAAAACGAGAATTGTTGATGAGTTACCTCTGCAACTTCCTCAGCACTTTGTCCAAGGCTCTGAAAAATTTGTTTGTAATTTTTAAGGTAAATATTAGTAAACATGTCAGCTGTTTCCTCATCTGCAGCTGAAAGATCCATTTTCATTCCATCTTCAAACACTTTTCTTTCAAATTCTGTAACCACTGGACCCGGTTCAATCAGACTTAACCTATCCAAAAGCAAAGGTAGACAGATTGTTACTGTTCTCCATGTGAAATGTACCTTTCTATGCTTCTTGAAAATGTATACCAAAGAGTTGCAATCTGAGTTTGAGCTAGCAAATGATAGGAAGTATGTCTTATCAAGGTGGCCCATATCACATGATTGGTCTGAAGCTGCTATCCATCCACATAGAGTAGAAAAATCTGCACAGCATATCTTTCAGGGAGGCACTGTAAGTTAACTCACAACAAAAGTGAGGGCAGTTGCTACTTGCTATCTTGGAACCGTGGAATCTGATGATTATTTATCCACAAGAACTTCAGAAACACAAAGAAAAATAATTTAAGGATGACAAAACATTCTTTACTTTCTACTTTCTGGACAAAATCCCACATGATCTGTTTTTGTTAATAGTTTTCCCATGATAATAGTAGCTGAAAGAGAGTGGAGTTACCCAAACATGAACTTTTTGTCAAGTTGTCAGTGCTACATAGATCCCCTTACACTATTACATAAAATACTGAGAATTTTGCTGTTGACAGACAAGAATTGGTTGCTAACAAATACAAAAAATCTGATTTTCATCAGTAGGTACTGCAGCAAGTCACAGAAATACAGTTACTGGTCAGCTCTTACCTAGTTCAGCTCTCAGGTAGTAATTAACCAATCACAATGTCTATCAAAACACTCTTTGGGATAGGACCTCTTTCCAGAGTTGAATTTTGGTCTGGCTTTTCTTCAGAACTAATGCAGTATTATAGTCTTATAATCTCGTTATGGTATTTATGTTAAATCCCTCCAGACTGTTCAGAGCCTTATGCAGAATCAAAGTTAGGAGGCAGCTTTATATCTGGAATCCCATGTCAGCAGCTGTCTCTTTTCCCACAGCACAATGGCTAAGCACTCAAGCACACACAGATGCAAGCGATGTTTAACAATTCTTGAATTTCACACGAAAAATAGTTCCAGTGTGAATATGTGTGACAAATCCAACACCGAAGTACCACAATGAACAGGACCATTCTCTCAAATACTGTCTTAAACATTAAGAAATACTACACCACGTTCTTATTGCTTTCCTTTCAACCTCCTGTCCCAGTAGAAATCTCACCCCGTGTTCCATTCTGATGAATTTGTGTGATCTTCCTCTTTCCCCTCCCTCCTTCTACTCCCCCTTCTCTGTCTCCCCAAGTCCTTCACCTTTTTTATCTCTAGATTCCTTTCAAAAAGAAAATACAGGTTTGTAATATTATTTCTACTGTAATATTATTTTTAGTATATGCGAGAATCTGTTCTCAAAAGTATTATTCATAGATAAAACCATTTAATTGCCCATGACAGTATGTTTATTTTAGTATCAAAACCCTATTTGATTGCGCATGTGAAGAATGTGGACATCTATATGCTTTTCATGATGTACACTTTCCATGGATTCCTCAGTCTTTCTCCTAGACAGCAGCAAGCTTTAAGGATCTGTTTGGTAGTTCTGAACATATCTAAAACTGTCTCAAGAATAGTTTACATCTGTGGATCAATACTTACTGCAGCTTGAACTTGAGTGCTTGTATAGCTAAACTTTCACAGAATCCTTCCACCGCAAACTTAGATGCAGCATAAACATCATTAAATAAGATACCTGATGGTACAAATAGAACATCCTGAGAATTGTATTCAACAAACGATTATTTTACTTTTACAAGCATTTGTATTTTCCCAGAATTTCTGTAGTCTTGCTGGGAAAACATTAAAAAAACACCTGTGTATATTGGTCTAGTGAAACAACACTAACCATACTAATTACTATTGATTTATTTGCATATGTTCTCAAAATCGGTTATACAAGGAAAGCATGGCTGACTAACTCTTCTTCCTCCTAGCTGATGCTGTGATCTCTTTGGATCATAAGTATTTTGTAGTCTAATGTATAAAAGTGCATATACAACATGCACATATATACACAATACCATTCACATCATTTACCAGCAAAACTTTTAATAGACAGTAAATAAACACAGATGCTGAGCAATGTGGGAGATCTGATTATGCAAGTGATCCAGTTTGCACTTGAGGGACTTGTAAAAAGAAGTGTAACTATTTAGGAGAATGAGAAGTACTGTATTAAGGCAAACTGTAAGGGTTGTTACTGTTTAGAATTTGTCTCACCAGAACAATCCAGGCAGGAATAATGCCACTGTCTTAATAATTGCAACACATATATAGTTAGACTAGATGGAACACAAGAGTAGAAACATGATTATTCTTTGCTAAAATTAGCTCTGCAGATGTTTATGAGAGAAAACTTTACTAAAAGGTGGTACAGTAGTGCAGGATGTTATTGCATTTTGTTCCTTTACCACATTGCAGGGTGTAGTGTGTTTGCCCGTCCCAACAACCTTTTCCAACAGTAAAAACCTCATACTACTAAATCCTGTTTTTTTCAGATAATCTCTAGTAATAATAAATAAAAAATGACAAAATAAGAAATGGAGTTAAAACTGATAGCCTTACTCCCACGGAAAAAAAATACTGCAGATTTTCTTGTTTAAGGGTCTTGAGTAGTTGTGCAGAGTAGCAGGTTATTGGAATGCATAAAAACATTATCCAAATGCTGTGCATCGAATAGCTGGAACTGCAGTGTTATAGAGCACAGTAGTCAGATACACTAGCTCCTGCATTTTTTCCAGCTAAGAGTTATGCCCAAGATATTGAATACTGAACTCTAAGAATGAAGAAAAAAGAACAACCACTTTGCCTTGTATTCCCATAACACTGCTTATTATAACTATATGCCCGCTCTTTCTCTTCTTCATGTCAGGCAAAATCTCCTTTAGGAGTCGAACCAGTCCGAAGAAGTTGGTATCCATCACAGTTTTCATTTCATCGATAGTTTGACATTCAATTGGTCCGATGAGTCCCATTCCGGCATTGCTAACTGCACAAAATGGAAGACAGCAGTGACCAATAACTTTCCTACACATTGATTTGTCATCTTCGCTGAAAAGCATTTAAAAGTGAAAGTAAAAGGATTAGGCATTAAACAATCCTTAAATAATCTTTAAAGAAAAGGTTAAAACAAAAAGATGTTATTGTGTAACTCAAGCTGTGCAAATACACTTTTATTTTTATTTAATTACACTTTTAATCCAATTTTATTTTGCACTTCAATTAATTTCAGCCTTTTTCTTTAAATCAGAAAGGGATTGCAGGAAAATGAGTCAAGAACCATCTATGTTTGTTCATCATTTAGTTTGTTCTTCATTTAGTAGCAAGAATTAGAGTCTACTGTTCCATGCTATGGGCATTGTCTTCAATCTATTCCAAAAGAAGACAGATTAGGTGGTATTTTAGCCTTTTAGATTTCGTTTGTTTGTAATGCATACATCTTTAAAACGCGCGCGCACACACACACACACACACACACACACACACACACACACAGGCACACAATACCCTCACAGTTTTGTTTTTTTTTTTGTCTCCCAAATATTTACAAGTTGGGAATGACTGGTAGAGCAGGTGTTCTACAATAAAACTATTGTATTTTAGAAATTAGATCATAATATAGTTCATTTGCAAATGTATTTTGTTGAACAGCTTTTTAAGCTTTATCCAAAGAAAGGCAAGTCCATGATTTTCTCTCAGAGATTTCATTCTTGAGGGTGTAAGCGTCTTCCATCTTAAGATATCAGTGTTTCCTAAGATATCAGTGCTTATTTTTAGCAAAAGAGTATGAGAACACTAATTGCTGAATTAATTGCACAGCACAACTATAATTCTCCACACCAAATTAAATAACTCTTACTCTGCGTTTATTATTTTACTTCTGATTTCCGAATGCTGTTGCTTTCTTATTAGACAGGACTAGCAGGGCTATGGTTGATCTACAGGGCGGTAAGCCTTGTACACAAGGATGCAGATTTGGGCAAAAGTTCTCACACTTTATTATAAAGAACTGCATCATCTTATCCAACACTTTCTGCAATCAAGCCTCTCCTCTGTAAATAAAGAAAACGAGCTTCTCAACTTCACAAGGACGGTGAGATTTAATTAATGTCTGCACAAAGCCTGAAGAACCATGAACAGAGTAAACTATGCAATGGCTATTACTTTAATGACATGAAAAAATGCACCAATGAAGCTTCTCCAGTGTATTTGAGGAGAAAAACAGTACTTATCTGTTCACATCCTGTACTTGCCTAGGACATCAATCCTTCTGTCAGGGATACTATTCACACAAGTTTTAATGGACTGTTCATCACAGACATCCAGTTGCTTAATTTCCAAGGTTTTGCCCAGATTATGACCTGCAGCTTCCTCAAGAGCATCTTTCTTGGCCAGATTCCGCATTGTGGCATACACTGCAACAAGTCAGAAGCCATAGTCGATCAGAACTAAAACCTTTCCTGTGGCAGTGTAAAGAATATTTTTTCATCTATAACTTAAACATCAGTAATAGAATCTAGATAAAAACTTGACGTCGGAAGATCCTTTTTTCAACATAAAATAGCACTAATTCCCCAGAATCTGGTTCTGAAAGCTTCAAAAAATTAAAAACGAGAATTAAACCACTATGCACAAAGTAAAACACACAGCATAGAATCAAGTCAGGCTGCTGAGTAATTTTTAATATTCCAAACATAATACTGGAGTCTATATACGGTTGTTGTTTTTTTTTTTTTAATCACATGCTAGCTAACAAAAAGAGCTATTAAAAATGATAGCTGCTACCTCAAGTTGTAAAAACGTTCATTTATGCAAGCAACTTTCCAAAATAAATCATAGAATGGCCTGGGTTGAAAAGGACCACGATTGTCTAGTTTTGTTACTGTACCATAATTATCCACAACACTATGCATCTGCAACCAGCCCCCTTGCAGTAAAACGCTGTAAGAATAAGGATGAGAAACTGATTTCCTGCAGGCTGATATATTTACCTTGCCATCCATTTTCAGTCATAGCAAATACCCCAGTTCTTCTGTTCACCTTCTTACAGGTGCATGGGGTTAGAATAATGAAACACATCAGGGAAAATAACTACAAGATTGTTTTTTCTTCTAAACGAATTTCTTTGGCCTTCAAATTGACATCAACATTTCATTCAACAAAAATTTTAGTAGCCAGAAATGAAGCTAACTACAAGCATTAGAGAAAGAGAGAGAGAGAGATCTGTTCAGTTGATGCAGGTGTTCAAGCTAAAATACTGTTTGCTTACAAGAAGTGGTATATTTTCACTGCACTGTATTTCCTTGATGATAAGAAGGGGAAACTGACAAGAAAAGAGTCAGATTGAATACTATAATCTATTAAATAATGGGGAACGAAAAAGAAAACTATTGCATTGAAAGATATATGTATTTTTAATAAAGATAAATAACAAATGTTATTACCTTTAAATCTTTCCTGTTCATCTTTTGCCATTTTTACAGCTAAGGCCAATCCAATTCCTGAGGAACAACCTGTAATAAGGACATTTCTTCTTGCCATTTTTTCAACTGTGGGTCAAGCAAGAGTTCTTGCTCAGAGGAGCAGCAACCTAAATGCAGCTGCAGTATGTGTCACTGGCCTTTAATGCTATCTCAAGCTTTCCTGAGTCTGCAAATCCAAAAATGCACACCTAGACTCTGCGTGATTAAGGGATAATCTCCAACTAGACAAAAACAGAAACAGATGCTCCTTCATGAGCTTATAATCTGCACTGTCAATATGGACTATATTTAATACAAAACAAGATGAGTCTTACAAGACGTGTAAACTACAAAAGATTTTTTTTTTTTAAGTAGTAGAATAATTTGTACACCACTGGAAGGAAAAGCCTTGCCACAATCACAGTCAGCTCTGGTGTGGAGTCTGCTGCACATATCAAATGCTCAAAACATGACCCTTCTGGTAAAGGTGTTCAGACTTCCTATGCTTAAAGCACCTACAGTTCTTTTGAAATAGAGCAACACATCATTTTATTCCCACAACGCCTTCTTATGGGAATGTTTGTAACTTAGGAGTCCTAACAGGCTTTAAAAAAAAAAAAAGAAAAAGAAAAAAAAGAAGCGAATTGAAAAATGTGATTTGGATTTAGGAGACAAGTTGTTTAGACACATTCCTCACATTGCTTTCTGGCACTGCTCCCATACAAGACAAGAGAAAGTGAGCAAATCAGCCAGGAAGGCTCTGAGTACGTCAGCTTTACTACCTACATCCTTGCAATCACTGACATCTTTGAACTATTTCCATTCACAGATTCAAGAATAAAGTTTTCCAAGGAACAGTAACTCCATGTCAGTGCAACACAGTTCAGATGAATGAACTTTTCAGGCTTCGTACAGATGTAAACTAGTTAGTACCTCAAGAAGAGTAGGACTCCACAGAAACATTCATCTGAAATTACGTTAGCTTTCCAAATGAGGAAATTAACAGACAGTACAAGAAGTAAAATTATTAATTTCTCCGACCAACAACAAGACAACACAGCATGAAAAGTTTGTAATAAAATATAATTATGATTCTTTGTATTTATCAGGCTTCTCACGCTGTGTGACCACAGCTTTTAGCATTCACATACATAATTATGTACAAACACTGTTTGGCTGATCCAGCTATTTGGAAAATTGCTTTTGCTGCTCATGCACATTTATATTTAGTGCGTGTGGGAGGGGCAAGTGAGGCTTTATGCAACACCACGTTAGTGGAATTCCACTAGCATGGTGACACAACTGTAGATACAGATAGGTTATTTTCTCCTTTTAAGCCCCTCAAACCAGGATTTCATGTTTCTTTGTTTTAAAACATCAGTCGGAATTTTGATGCACAAATTTCTAGACAAAATGATCTGTTTAACAAGAGGAAAAAATATTTTTCAATTTTTACACTGGTCCAATTAATTCTACTGGTCTTAATTTACTATTATTTAGAGGAGTAAAGAGCTTAATTTAAAACATACAATACAGTCATTTCCATAACAAAACAGTATTTTTCACTACATCCTGATTTTCATACTGGAAAAATAATCTGAAACCACAGAATAGATATTTCATATATTAGTGCAACTTGTCAACAGTTGTGAAATGTGCACCTGATTTTGTATAATCACTGGAAATTGAATAGTTGGACTTGTGGAGCATGTTTGCAGATCTAGTTAAAGTGATCTACCTGCTACCAAGGAGTTTAGCACAGTTCTACCTGCAGAGCTCCTGAAATAACAGCTAGTCTGTTTTTTTCCGGCTGAGATGCACTCTTCATACAATCAACACCTACCTCAGGCTTAAGACCTAAAATGCAATACATTAATTTTTGTACCTCACTAGTTCAAATAACTTTGCTGGCTGGATTTTCCAAATTATAAACCTATCTTAATGTGCATAAATCATACTTGTACCAATCTGACTCCAATTTAGGCCTCATAACCATGTTTACACTTTCTGATGCTTATGCCATTACCAGTGTTAGAGAGTCACTAGTCATTTATACTAGCTATACAGTACAACATTTCTGGAAAATTTGCAAATAAAGTTTTGGAATGTATAGTTGAATCAATAATATTTTTACTATGATTTCTAGTTTGTAAAAAACAACATTATAATTCTCTAGCCATGTCTCACACATCTTTACATCTGAAAGACACTGCTGGAATAAAGCAAGCATATTTTTCTATAGTCTAAGACCAAATCAATGCCCTAAAGCACCTTACAAAGAGGTCCATTTTAATAACTGTTTTAAACATACACAGTTGCAGAGACTAACAAACAGAAATTTATTCTTTAAGAAAATCTGCTAAAAAGGTAATACCACTGTGCTCTTAATTAAATGTGCAACACAATAATGCCATTTAAAAGCATTGGGAAAAGAAATAGAGCTGAAATTAGGTCTTGCAACTCAACATACTTAAAAAATAAATTTTATTTCTGAAAAATAAAATAAGAGAATATATTAAGACAATAATCGCAAAAATGGTTGGAAAATTAAGTCTGGGTTTTGCACCAGCACAAATACATTCATTGTTTACAAACGTTAGAATAAAATTTCTTCTTAGAATACATTATTATGTTGCCAGCAATAGTATTCAAGAGTTAGTGTTGTCCAACAGTTTCTTCCTTCATAATTCTCTAACCTAGAACAAAAGAACTGTGATCAGAACCTCTTTAAAATGTTCGAGTTTAGTTTACCATATCTAAATCTTTTTACACTAAGATACTACTTTTCATTTTGAAGATTACTTTCCTAGACTGAAATTATTAATGCACTTGTTTACTGTTCTGTCAACAGAAGCGATTTCCTTTCAAAATGAACTCTGCTTACAAATTTTTCAAAAAATTTTCAATATTAAGTTCTGGGAGTTAAGTAGAAAATTATTACACAGCATATTTTGAAAAGAAATATTAACACAAAAATAAATTGTACGAAATTTTGTACAATTTCAAGGAGTACTGTCTCTTGAAATAACTCCTCTACATAAAGCTTAAGGTTTCACTGTGAACCAGACTATTAAGTCATTAACAACTTAAGTTTCTGGAAACAGAGGAAGTGTTTGCAAAACCTGTATCAACAGTATTGAAGTATTTCTATCACGTGAAAGGAAAAAAGCCTATAATTTGTAACTGTATGTTACTAAAATTTTATCCAGTTCATGAGTATCTGGATTTTATGAAGTAAACAGAAATAAATACAATAAATAAATAAGGAGTTGGGTTTGATGAATCCTTAGGGGTCCCTTCCAACTTCGGATATTCTATGATTCCAGGAAATATGGTCTATTGCAGGGTAGGTTTTTTTTGTTGTTAACTTCTAAGAGTTTGGCTTTTTTCCACCTTTAAAATAGCTTTGCATTCTAAACTTAATTATTTGGCAGTTGATTTATTAAAAAAAGTAAAACAAAAGGAGCCTGAGGTGATCAACAAAACAATCCCTCCAGTATATAATGCACAGCAGCAGCATTTACAGTAGTCAATATTGTGTACTGTATTGATCACTCCAATATTTGCTAACATCACATTATAATATGGTTCCTGTTAATCATGCATACAAAAGCCATTACCTTGCATCTATTAAATATTAGCTAGGTGCTTATTCTTTAAAGGGAATGCTGTAAATGAAGTACACATATCTTCAAGTAGCACATAATAAACTTATAGCTAATGAATAAAGGACTATTATACTAACTTCTAGTTATTTTTATACTATGTATTAGATATATCTTATCTTTCCCATTGCTTCCTGCATTTTAGAATCACAAATATGCAGATTTTTTTTGCAAAAAAAAAAAACAGTTTTTTTAAACAGTAAGCTATAAAACACATTGATGCACATACACTGCTTGGGACTGAAGTGACACACCCAAGTTTTAGATGACAACAGAATCATCCCGTAGTCCTTCAGTGTCTTTCACATAAGAAAAAAAAGCCCCCTATCATATCTATGAGGTTGGCTAAGATGAACACTTTAGACTTTAAGGACTTAAGTTTACATGTATTGTAGTTATTTGTCTTTCCTCCATCATTACTTAAAACAAACTAAAAGATAAATATAAAAAGGAAACTGGACAAACAATCACTTTGTTCAGTACTCTTGGTAAAAGATCCTCTGTTTTTGTGCACAGAATTTGCCTTAGACATTTTATGTGTAACAGGTGGTAAGTCAACTTACCTTAACAAGCAATGTTTCACTTGCAGCACGAACCATTTCATCTCTCAATTGAAGCTGTAACTGCAGATTAGTGACATTATCTTGAGCCTCTTCTAACTCTACCTTCACCTGCTGCAACTGTTCACTCAGATGGTAAGAATCAAATTTCTGGTGTTCTGTTGATATCTGTCCTTTTGTTTGGTCTTTCTCGTGAGCAAGGTTCTCAAGTTTAAGAAATATGAGAAAACCATTATAAAAATTAAATATTGATTTAGGAAAACAAATACTTAATTTTTTTGTACTTCTCTTGGTATTACTAAAATTTTATTTCTCATTTCAGTAAGAAACTTTGGCCACAGAAGATTAATTTGCTGTAAGAGTGCTCTGCCATTGTAAATTGTCTTTTTTTTAAGTCTTTTAAATAAAGATAAATAAAGCACTCTGTGAAGTTGAAGTTAAACAAGACTACAGATTAAAGCAAAAAATAAAACTTTAACCGAAGAAATCTGTGATTTTGCTATTCTACGAATCTCAAAAGGATAAGAATGAACCAAGAGAGAAATCAACCTGAGAAGGCAACAGACTTTCTAACCTGCACTGATATATCCCCTGTATCAGGAAAGTAATGTATTAAGGGGACAAAAAACAGATGACAACCCACCCATCATACCACCTGGTCCCAGCAAAACACATCCACCCACATCGCTGTCCCCAGATACATCAGGTAATTGAAATCTTAGAACTAGCACAAAGTTTTTGTGGAAGATTAGTCAGTCAGTCTGCAATAAAAATGTTTTACTAATGGAAAACGTTTTTCTTACATTATGTTTATACATGAAACATTTTCAAACACGGAAGCAACCCTATAACACTGAGGATGGAGCTAGAACCTTTGTCATATTTTTATGCAAAATGGTTTTCTATCCACTTAACTAAAATGAAAACAAACTTGAAATTTGATTTCCTTCATCGTAAGTCCCTAAAGGAATACAGCTAGAGTAGGTACATTCACAAAGCTTCACATCTTTCTTGGGCCTCATTTTTCCTTTGCAAAAATAATAAAAGGAATTTTCTGAATGCTAGGAGAAGTTATTCTGAATCTAAGTATGAAATAACTCCCTACTTTAATGCAGAATACGGAAAAGGATCCTTGTAATATAGACGTCTCCAAGGTTCCTTTTAATTAGAAATAAGCATGTTAATATTTTCAGAAGTATGAGGGTTTTTACACTCCAATGGACAGAATTTTAGAAACAAATTCCCTATGCAAAACTGCTTTTACAAAGCTTGATGCCAAAGGGTGATCAATAAGCCTTAAACTGATATAGTAAACCCCCTTAATTAGGTGAACTGTTGAAATCTACAAGAACTACAACTTCTACCTTCCCAAAAAACCCAAGTAAAATGGTTTGTTCCCATACCCCCAAAATTTCCTATCACAGAGAATCTCATTAGCATTTTGTGTATCCAGCTTACTCCATTGGATTTTATCTTTTTCTTTTGACATTTTATTTATGCAACCTTCAGCCAGCTCAGAGTTTTATCCAGGAGTATGTCTCCAATGAGAAAGACAGAATATATCACAGGAAAATAAGCTTAAGTGCACTCATATAATCTTCACTGTGAGAGAAGGTAGAATCTGGTAACATACTGGATTCATTATCTCAGAGCTTAGTCCTTTAATGACATGAAATGGACAGGTGAGTTTACTTTTGGACTAACGCCTATCTTAGATATTTAGAAATGAACTACATAGGCAACTAGGTAACTCCTTGAGGATTCAGATAAACTTAATAGGTACCTTTGGCATCTCAGCTGATAAATAAAAACACAGAAATCATAAAAGGCTTCCAAAGCTCTGTTATCTTCTCCCTGTCCAAATATAACTAGTTGATTGAAAGCAGTTATAACTAACTGTATCAGCTGCTCAATCAAAACACATCTGTTAATTCTTTTAGTAGATTACTTTTTTTGTCTGGAAAGGATGTGCCTAGCCAGTACCTCTTAAAGGCACTAGGTAGGAAACACCTTCAGAATCAGCCTCAGAGTGTTAGAAGTTGGAAATGTTAGTGACATGTCTGAAGGACAGCAGCAGGCGCTGTCTTTTTCTTATCCAGACCTTGACTATCCTATATCATCTCCTTAACAGAAGTTAATGTGGAAAAGCTGACACTGCTTTTATCTGCAGTTAAAAACCTTCCTATTCAGCTAGGACACAGTAACCCCTCACCCCCCCTCCCCCCCAAAAAAACGCACACAGACATCAAATGCCTTCAGTGACTTCACATATGACTTCTCAGATGTCTTACTCTAGGAAAAGAAATAGACAAATAAAATAATCGAAATGGCAGGAGCTGTTTCAGTTCTGATGTATACCTTTATCTGACAAGTGTCTTGTAATGAACTTATTTCTGCAAAAAGCCTGTTTATCTCAGATTGCATTTGTAGTTCTAGTTGAGCTTCACGAGCTTTGGCAGCACCCAGTTCCTCTGCCAGACGGTTTGCACGAGATTCCTGAAGGACAGAAAGACAGTATGAATCATGCCTGCATCTGAAAAACACCGTAAATGCAACTCATTATTTACTCTTGAAAAATTATAGGTAATAAGTGAATCAGATTCTCTCTGTTTAATGCAAATAAGCATGACAAGGTTAACCATTTCTTCTATTTGTTCATATGGAATCAGCAGTGGAACAGGGCCTTAAGTCAAATGTAAGTTTATTGAGTAACAGTGGTGGAGTCCTTTAAATAGGGGGGATTTTGCTGGTCATTAATTTGGTTACACATTCGAGCAAGAAACTACATAATCTAAAGTATTTCCTAGGAGTAACCCAAACAGGAAATAGATGATAATTAAGTTGTTTTCTTGTATTTTTTAGACAAACAAAAACAACCACCAACAACTGCCTTTTATGAGAACACTTCTAAAGCTTACACAGTATAGCTGCAGCACTATATTTACTATATTTCTAGATAATCAAAACTGGCAAAGATAAAACATCATTTATGCAAATGAATGCTCCTTCCTAACCCAGAGTGTTGACTGTACTTTTTTTTTTTTTTTTAAAATAGTTGGTAATAAAAGAGAAGTAGCTATCTTCAATGAATACGAACAGCAACTGGGTATGACCTGTGCACTCAAAAGAGGAACAAGAAAGATACCTGTTTTGTGAGTTCTGATTAAGTGTAGGTTCCCTGCAGATGCTTACTTACGGAAATATACCAGCTATTTCCCATTTCTGCTCCATAAATCAAAGGAAATATCATCTTTGGTTTAACAGTTTGGTTAACTCTACTAAAAAATAAAAAATGCAGCAACTGCAATTTTAAATCTGGGCATTTTCTTTGCTTGTCATTACCAAATTACACAGGAGAGATTTTGAAATTTTCTCCTTACAGAAGAGCTGCTACTTAATGTGAAATGGCAAGGGAAAACAAAACTCAAACATTCCCATGTCAAACAGAACTATAATATGTGTTACAAACTTCGAGCACTAAAGTAAATGCATCCTTTCAAAAAAAAAAATATATATATATATATATATTTCCAATGATTAGTTATATTAATAATGAACATACAGAACAAATTTCAATTCTGAATTCTGAATTGAAATGTTAAGTCACCTTCTCTTGGGACAGATAGTTTACTTCTTCTAATTCACATGCGAGTTTGTCTGCTTCTCTTTGGGACTGCACTAGCATTTGACGAGCCTCCAGTAGCTCTGAGTGCGTGTGCTGCAGCTGTTCTCGTTCTAGCTTCAATTGCTGACCCAAATTTAATGCTTCCCTGTACTGGTCTCCAATGCAAGTCTCCTGGTTTTTCACTGTCTGTAACAGGTAAATAACATCAGACCTCAACGATCAGAAATACCAAACCGTTTACGTTCATTCTTCTCTTCCTGAGGGGAAAAAGAAAGCAACAGCAACAACAAAAAACACAAGCCAAACACAAAGCTCCAACATTACTTTCTATTTTTATTGCCTCAAGAATGTTGCAGAGATGTCACACTATACCTGTGGTCCATCTAAGTTCTGTGTCATATCTCTCAACAGTCAGTGTAGACATTTAAAGTAAAGCTTTAACAAAACTTCTTGACAGATACATATACAGAGAGAAACACATCCATAAAAAGTATATTTTTAACACACTGACTAATGACTGATTTAATGTCTGAAAACAGGTGTTGGTATAATTCATCAAATAAAATTTGCTGTCCTCTTTATTTGTATGCTCCCATTTACCATGTAAATACAAACAGAACAACCCTTCCAGTTCCTACGAGCATGCCAGCTCTCAGTGTTCTTTGAGGCAATTATTTCCACAAGATAAATACCTAAGATACAAGAAACTCTCATCATATGGCAATTTTTATTTTATATCATTTCAAGGGAGAGCAGCTCCACAGCCAAAATGTCACATTACTAAAGACTGTCAATATTTTGATTTCTTCACAAAGCAAATAATTAACAGTATGCATTAGATTTGTCTTTTTAAAATCATTAAACTGGTTAGGGAATTAAGATCCCGTAAACACCAGGATATACAATACAATTACATTGGGAGTAGCAATGACACTTGATTAAAAGACACTGTACAGTTCTTTGTAGGCAATTACAGTAATGGCATTAAAAATTTGGTAACATTTTTTAAATGAATTCTACCCACAAATTTAAAAGGAGAGTTTCACAGGGTTTACAGCCATTTTGTTTATGGAGAAGGCTGTTTAACCTCCACTGTTTCTTAAACGGTCATACAGGCAACAGTACTAAGAATTGTGCAATGCACTGTGAGTAACAGTTAGCAAGGGGAAAGACAAGTTGAAATCCAAGAAACATTTTACCTTTTCAAGAGCTTCTAGGCTCTGTTGTTGTCTTTCCATTTTCTTCTTCAGCTGATTTATTTCTTGATCTCTCTGGAGCAGTTCGAAGTCTTTTTCACGAAGTTCCTCCTTAGAATGCTGAAGTTTGCTCTCTAAGCTCTCAATCTGAACAGAAAATTCAATTGCATTAGAATAGATATTTTACTGAACTCAGAACAATTTAAGAAACCTTACAAATCCTGCAGTAACACTGACTTTGTGTTCTTTTTTGATTTTGATCTAATTCATTTTGCCAATGTTTTTCTATATGAGATGAGTAGTTTGGGAATTGTCATACTAACTAGAAATAAATTTTGATTTTAATACTAGGAACTCTCTAATACAATTGACAAATATAAAATATTTTTCCTGGTACAATATCACAGTATCCGTCCTTTCCCTAAAATATAGCATCAGTTATCCTCTTCTGAGTTTAACCTGGCCAGCTTCTGTGTCCCAGGTATTCTTATACAATCAACTGCCATTTAATAGATAAATTGTTTTAAAGTAAGAATTACCTGTTTATTACATTCCTTAACTTCTAACTCTGATTTCTCTAAATTGCACTCTAACTGAATTATTTGTTGTTCCATTTCTCCCTTATGTTCACGAACTGTCATATCCAACTGTGTAATCTAGATATAAAAAAAGGAAAAAAGGAAATATTTTCAGCCATTATGCAAAATTTAAGCAGCAATATAACAAAATATAGTAAAATTAATTAAACCTATCTCTTGTAGTGTAGAAAAATATTCTCCTAAGCAGTCAGTATAAAAATGAATCTCATTTTAAAGCACACACAAAAAAACAACGAGGTAAACAAAGAGATGAGTGAAAAAACGAGGGAAAAAGAAGTCTACAGCAGAATGTTTAGATACACAAAATATAATCAAGTTCTCAGTTTAATCTGAATTTAATTAGTAGCTCATTATATGTATCTGTCATTGTAGGAAGTACAAATTTTGCCAGAGTAGAAAATAAAAAGATCCTGTTGCTTTGATGAATTCTTGCAGCACTTCACAGAGTACTGTGGCAAGAATATATTGGAAGGTCTGACCTCCTTACAGTCTCAGCTCCTTCTACGTTTTTCCTCACCCCTCCTACCCCTTCAAATGTTCTTGGATACACAAGCTGTTAGCCCCTGCAAGAAGTAGTTATTAGCCTTTAGTTTTCTAATTTATACGTGACAGAAGAATACTTTCTCCATAAGGGATACCAAATCCTGAAGTCAAACCAAAAGACTGAAAACACTTTATGTCAGCTACAAAAATTTCTTCACAGTAAAGATGCCGTTTCATATTCAGAGATTTCTTTATATCTACAGAAAAGTGCTCCAGTACAAATAAGAAAATGAATCTAAAATCTCAAAGTGCGCTTCAGTGCAGACTTTTGCTCTCTTTTATCAAACATCAAGATGACAACCCATGTCCTGCACCTTTACTATCAGAATTATGGGATGGATTTACAATACCAACAGCCTGTGTATCCTTAGGGAAGGCACAATTTGATCTTCGCAATTGCCATAAGGCTTCAGGAGCATACAGCCAGTTTTCAGATTGACACTGTGGCTAAATTAACAACATAGTCTGGAATGATGTGATAAGGCAATTAAATCTAGCAGTTTTTTTAATACAGAATAAAAACAATTGTGAGTAACATACTTAACGTTATCTGACCTGTGCTGCTCTTTGTTTCAGTTCCCAATTCCTTTCTTTCAATGCTTGGTCCATGTCAAGCAGCTCTTGTTTTTTGTCTTCAATTTCTCCCTTGCAATACCTGAAATCCACGTATATTTAACTGCCTAATGCACATTCACTTATTTAGCTTAAAGTAACCAACTTGAAAACAATCACATCTATTACTTAAAGCCAAGTATCCCTACAGTGTGACTCAACTAACTTAGTAGAAAAGCAAACCCAGATGGAATAATTGTGTTATTTTCCTTTTACAGATACCTGCAGAATTTCAAGTTTTTAACTGATTACCAAGCCAAGATTTCATTAACATTGTTAAAAAACAATAGTATAGAAGAAACAGACTTTAATTTAGGGTCAGAAAGGAAAGTGGGCAATTTCATAGAATAGAATCATAGAATAGCCTGGGTTGAAAAGGACCACAATGATCATGTAGTTTCAATCCCCCTGCTATGTGCAGGGTTGCCAACCACTAGACCAGGCTGCCCAGAGCCACATCCGGCCTAGCCTTGAATGTCTCCAGGGATGGGGCATCCACAACCTCCTTGGACAACCTGTTCCAGTGTGTCACCACCCTCTGTGTGAAAAACTTCCCCGTAATATCTAACCTAAACCTCCCTTGTCTTAGTTTAAAACCATTCCCTCTTGTCTTGCCACAACCAACCCACGTAAACAGTCATATCCCCTCCAGTTTATATGCTCCCTTCACATATCAGAAAGCCACAGTGAGGTCTCCCTGGAGCCTTCTCTTCTCCAGGCTAAACAAGCCCAGTTCCCTCAACCTTTCCACACAGGAGAGGTGCTCCAGCCCTCTGATCAATTACAGTATATAAGAAAGTCATAACTAATATCATTTCATGGCTTTGGAATTAAAAAAAAAAAAAAAACAAAAAAAAAAACAAGCACACCACAAATCACCTAGAGATTAGAGACAGCTGCTAAGATTTAAGACCATCCAAGCTACACACTATTCCTAAGCAAACATTAAGATAACTAAATTTTCATGATTGAAATGATACTAACTTACCTGAGCTCAGCTGTTAGATTCATGATAGCAACCTGCTTCTCCTCCAGAGACAACTGTGCATTCTGTAATGCATCTTGCAACCCCTGAAGCTGCAGTGAAATGACTTTTAATTCTCCACGGGCATTTTGCAATGCAGATTCTAGCTCCTGTATTTTCTGTAATGCCTCCCTGTGGCAAGTCTCACTTTGAAGCAGTTTATCTTCTAAAACAGTCACTATTTAACACACACAAAACAAATCACAAAATGTTTAATCATGAGTCAAGGCTCTTTACACAACATCACTGCCTATTAGCACTGGCAGCCTCAATCAGTTTTCAGTATCACTGTTTCCTTAGTAAAATCCAGAAAAACAGTGACTTCTGAAGTTAGCTGCCATGAATATGTGGCCATATAAGTCTTGACTGTTTGTTTTCTTTTTTTAAAATCAAGATCACAACCTATGATTGATCTGAAATTTGAGTATATATGTAAAACACCCTAAATCATAAAATACACAACGTGTATACAAGTATATAATACACAGTGCTACAAAAAAACACAAACAGTTGTTGAAAAGAATGGTAAAATTAAATATGGGAAGGATGGTTGGAAAGTTTGTTATTTCCATAAGCTTTCCCATGATTTTTATTTTTTTAAACAAGAGATGAATTTTCATGAACAGCATATACCTTTGTTATAATTGTGCTTCTTGTTTGATTACCACATTAAGAATCTGCGTTACCACCATCTGTGGGCAATTTGCTTAGTCATTTCACACAAGATAAAGATATATCCCACAATAATGAGGCTTTGCAGATTTCCCTTGAAAATAAGCCAATGGGATTTTGTTTGTCTTTTAATGGAATTCCCAACATTAAAAAATGCAAATATGAAAAATTTGCAGAATTATCATAGTCTGACTCTTCTGTGCTTGATAATACATAAAATGGGGAAACATCAAAGCTAATACACTGCAAAACAGCACGATTAAAGGAAGCCTGAAAAACAGAACAGCTAAGTTACCCTCATTTGTCTTTTCACTGAGCTCTGATCGCGCTTCCTTCAAAGTGACGCCCAAATGACTTATTTGCATCGTTTTGTCATCAATGTCTTCTTTTAATTGCACTACTTCTTTTCCCATACCAGTAAGTTCATTCTTATACTCATCCATCTCCAGTGTTTTTTGTCTAAATAAAAGATGCAGCCAAAACGAAATTAACCTTGTGACAACAAAAGCAACACATTTTTATCCTTGGGCTCTGAAAAGACAAATACTTTCATAAATACTGAGTACTGTGGAATCCAGGGGAATTCTGTTAGCAGATATGTCACAGGTATACTATGGATCCTGTCAACTTCATTTGAAGCAGTAAAGTTAAACAAAGTTGGTTATGGAAAGATCCTATTGAGATATTATTATTCCCATCAATTATGCAAATAACAGACCTATCAGCATCAACATTAAAAAAAAAGTCAAGAAGGCTTTTTCTGCAATGAAACTAATGCATTATTTTAAACTTACCAAGCCCTCCATGAATAACAAGCAATTTGGCATACTTATGAATTAATTTGTATTATGACGCCATTTTTAGACTAAATAGGTGGCCTGGACACAAATTAATTCCATCTGAAGACTGTTACAGAACCTCACACTGCTGCTAGTTAAAAACTTTCTAATTTCCGGTGCATTGCTCAGACAATGAATGGTCTAACTACACAGCTGAATAACACTTCAGAGTACAATCTTTTCTTTTTCTTTAATATTCAGAATATTCTTCTCAGTTATTCAGAACTTACCGGATTACGTTATTAAGTTCATCCACCTTTCGTCTGTTTAAATCTGCTTCCTGGCAAGCTAGGTAGAGTTTCTCCTCTACCTTTCTCAACTCATCTTCTGCATATACTTTCTGTTTCTGAAGTTCTTGTTCTAAAGTAGATACCTATATAAGATTGTATTAAAAAACAAACAAACAGTATTTTTAAAGTTACACAACATAGAAAAATACATCCTTGTCTTGTAACAAACACACACACTGAAACTTGTAATAAAACAGTTATCTCTACAGTCTCAAATTGCATATAGTTTAAGGCTAGGACCTTGCAGTCACATCTGAAAAACAAATGGTTTTGAGTAAATATAACTAGGCTTATCTTTTGAGTTTCAGTACACTTATCCTTAGTTAAAGTCTAAGGCCTAATTTACCAAGCATGTAGCCACAGAATGGCTAAAGTTTTTAATAACACAGAACTTGTTTTAACACAAATCAAACTGTTAATCCTTTATTTTATGTATATCTGAAATAATGAAAATCAAATCAGTTATGAACAGACTGATTTTAAAGGTATTACAAAAATGCACATTAAAAAATTAAAACAATTGTCCCTATGCAGACTTCCGACTGTACTATACCTGTTCTTCAAGCTTAGTTTGATTATCTTCCAGCTCCCCAGTTCTAATAGTTTCTTGCTGCAACATTTTCTGCTGATGATGCAAAGTTTGTTGCAGGAGAATATTCTGTTCACTTGTGTCCTGAAGATTACGACCTTTTAGTTTTATTTCTTTTTGCAAATAACAAACCTGAAAATACATTTACTTTCCATCACTATAAAGCATTTTTATTCACACTCATCTATCCTTTGCTCTTAATCATCACAGACTTATTAAAAATTGTGTAAGATTTTGGCTGTGAATTTTGTGCATTAGTTTCAACAGTACGTTAACACATCTTATCGTTCAGTTGTGCTTTACAAAATGAGCAAAGTAGTCATTTATCAACATCAATCTTTTAATTCCTGCTTTTTAACTACATTTGAACTGCTAATATTTTAAGAACAAATTCAACAAATTTAACAAAGATTTCTCATTTATAAATTACTGAACTACTTTTCTTTCTGCCACTCTTTTTACTTAATTTTTCAGGAAGTTCCTGTCTTCCCCATTAAATTTAGTTCAGTCTCTCCCTTTATTTCTTCCTGCTTCTGTGACAAGAGTCATTCCAATAACAGCCATGTACTTTGAGTGTCTAGCCTCACCACATATTGAAAAGTCTGATTTCTCAGTCAAGAAAGCCAGGAATTATCTAAAAAGTCACATTCTTCAAACAGCATCTATGAGAAGTGAAACACTAGCTGCTCACCCCAAAGTGGAGGTAGTGACTCCGCCAGTTACGTGTGGAAGTAATCATCACAAGTCTCACCTGCCACCCTTCCATATCACACAGCAGTCTCTCCATGCACAGTATAAGAGCAACAAGTTTTAGGATGTAGAAAGAAACAGCACAGGCTTGTACATAATACAGAGCACCGATTTCCACTCAGTTATTCTTGTAAACTCCATTTGACTAACACCTGTCTCTCATTAAGTAGGGCAGTATTGTCTTGGGCAGGGAAGGGATAGAAGGAAGAAGAAACTACAGACAAAAACCTCACATGAATGTTTTAACTGATTATGCTCAGACATCTTCCCCATTAAGATACTCACAACACAAATCAATTTTGTAAATTTACGTTTATATTGCAACAGCATGCCCCCCATTTTTTAAGACAAAGATTTCTTCCATTTAATCTTGATTTTGCTACCTCTTTCAACAATTCATTCCCTTGGTATTTCCTTAAGTTTATCCAGTATTTCCTAGTTGTGCTTTTTTCCTTGATCATCACAAAATATATAGTATTTCCTCCCAGCTTAATTCACAGTCACAACTCACACTACAGAGGTTTTACTTCACATTTCACAAGATTTCAGGTTAAAGCAATCAGAACAACAGCTTTTTCTGTAATACAGAAAAGTTGCCAAGACAAGCTTTTACCTCTTCAGACTTCTTCTTGAGTTGATTTTGAAACATCTCCTTATTTTCTTCTGTCTGACTCAAATACAGTGCAAGTTCTTCCTTACATACATCTAGCGCTGACTCAAGTTGTTTCACCTAGTTGAATGTCACAGATTACTTTAAATTCACATATTTCTTGTTAGCTAGCTAATAGCCCAAAAATGTTTAAATTACCTTTGTCTGAAAAGCTACATTTTAATACAAAGTGTGCAATAACAGGCACAAAAGAAAAAAGCAAAGAACTCAGATTATAAGCAGAAATGAACATTTGTGAAATTAAGTTACAATATTTTAGATTGTTTAAATCAGACAAGACTATCAGTTATAAAAACATACTCCAGTATTTGTCAGTAGCCGCAATTTACAAATGAACCTATTTAAAATATCAAATCATAAGATTCCCATACTTTATTACAAATTAAAATTTACATACAGAATTCTATAAATAAATTTGGAAATATCACTTGAATTGTCAGAAGTCAAAAACAGAATTCATATCTTAATATATCTCAGAAAGCTACTAAAGCTTTTGTTTGTTTGTTTTCTGAGCTGAGACAACGCCCAAGTTCTACCAAAATGGAAAGGAAGAGTTTTATTGTAAAACAGACAGTACCAACACTGCTAATTTATTTTGCTATTTACTGGTAATACTAGTAATATGGATTTTAATTATGCCATACAACTATTTTGTGACTGTTATCTGCCCAAGGTTATAAAGAACAAACCTCCAGAGATCATTAAGAATAGTAACTTAACTCTTTGACTTCAATGCTAAGAAACTGTCTGTCAACATGAATTATGTTGACATGCTTATGTACAACACTTTAAGTGCTACTGATTTCTTAAATGATATTGGATTGTATACCTCTCTCCTCACCAAAACGAAGAGCTTTTTGAAAAGAAGCAATTACAGATCCTAATTTTAAGTATTTTAAAAACAACTCAAGTACTAGAAAGATACTCAGACAGAAAGCTGGCACAAATTCAGAAAGTACATACTATCTGTAAAGTCCATAGTGCCTAATCCTGGCATCATCCTGAGAATTTAATATCATATAAAACCTGATGGTGTTAAATAACCACGTGATAAAGCATAATAACACTATTGTTGCAAGTACTGCAAGGAAGATACCAAGCCAATAAGAGGTATAGATGGCTATAAAAAGGTAACTAATATCATTATTGCATGCCTAGAACATAGTAACTGGAGTAAAAACCTACATGGCATTCTTTGTTAGACAATTTTTTTTTCTAGAAGTACAGGTACAAATCTCCCTTATTTATAACTGCAGTCACTTCATAAGGCGATTATGCACTGCATGATCTCTAAGAGCAGGTTTCACCAAAACTTTTAATAAAAAAACAAGGAAAAGATGCTAAGAAGACTTCAGGTTTCTGAAGTATCTGTGAGAGAGATTTCTGCAAAGTAGCCTAAACATAGCCTGTCCACAGAGGCTAAGAATAAAAAAAATCTCATAATTGCAAAACTTTGAAACTATGAACTGAAAGTTACAAAGAGTTTACTAACTTTGATTGTTTGCTCATTTAACTGACTCTCCAGTATCTTCAGTCTCTCATCTTTCTTGAGATCTTGCTTCTTCATTTCCTGTTTGTACATTTCCCACCCCCCAAGAGAAAAAAGTAAATACAGTGAAATAATAAAATCGTAGCAAGCAAGAATCATACAGGTGAAAAAGCATAACAGTGTACTTAGGTATACAGCTTGCACATTCTTTTTGCGTGAATGTGGTTCCTAAGAGGCATCCCTTCATATTCAGCAGCAAAATTAGTTATTTAAAGGAAAATGGATTGCCTAGCATAATTTTCTTATTTGTTGACCTCATCTAAAGTAGATACAGTAGATCTTTATCCAGACCTCTTTCCTTTGATTACTGGTGCAAACCAGAAGTAAAAAATGGAATGGTAAGACAGTAAATAATGAAGAGTTCTGAACAATTTAGAGTAGTATGGGGAGTACAACAGATTCAGTCAGTGAGTTATGAACTATGAAACATACGTGTCATCTTTTCATTTTCTCAGTTTTTTCATGCATCCATGGATATGCTTTTCACCATTAGTGAAATGATTTGAAGTTCACAGATTTGAACTTAAGTCAAAAGCCAGCCTTACCTCTCTGCTCTCCATCAGTAGTCCATCCAATGATTCAATGTGATGCTGTTTATGTATAATATCTTGTTGCAAAACAGATATTGTCGTCGTTTGTTCTACAAATTGTTGATGTTTCTTATCTAGCTGTGTCTGAAGCTGCCCATAAATAATTTATAGTTTACTATTTTAATAAACAGTTTCAGAGAACTTACACATCTAAACATACTGTTTAATTCTATTCACCCACTACTAAAAATGAGAAGTAGATTTCTGCCATTAGCAATATTCCATAGTATCAAAAGTATCAAGAAATCCCAAATCCTTAATAGTTAAAAACAAAAAGAGAAGCAAGACCATGAGGGAAAGTAAAGTATAATTGCCTGTCATCAGCTAAGGCACTAAGACATACATACATCTTCATTAAAAATAACAAATTTATTTAACCACTAGAATTTAACAGTTAGAAATAGCCAAAGCTGCATTTCTAATGGCACAAAACAAGTGAATTCTTCTATAAAGAATGAAAAAAAATCCTGACAGCTCTCCCTGGACACACATGTTCACAATGTAAATAACAGTTTGGTTAGAAGTTAAAATTTTACTTTTTTTCTGTGCTAGGTGTTTGGAGCAAAGAGCCAAAGCATTCTTTTCAAGCCTGCGTTTTTCTTCAGTTGAGATATCCATACCCAAATGGAAGTCATGACATTGTGTAGTATGAGATGGAAAACAAACTAAAATCCAGAAATGAGAAATGTAGGTAGAAGATGATAAACATTTCTGATTATGTATCTGCATCAGAACTACTAAATAAAGAAATTATCATGTGAAAAAGTTGCCACCTATATCACATACATACATACATACTAGCACACAAATAAGGCCTTACTAGTTCTATCTGTTTCTCCATCTCTCTGTGCTGCTCAAGATGAATCAATTTTGCTTCTTCAAAAGCAGAAGTTAGTTGCTTGTGCTCTTCACTGACAGTTGTTTCCAACTCACGAATGTGTTGTTTTTTTCCCTAGGAAATGACAACAGCAAGGACTTAATAAAAATGTTTACTTCTGATATTCAGTAGTTATTATTAGATAATCAAGTTCATAGATTTCATTAATAAACAATCTAGAAAATGCTAAGTTATACACAGCATGTTTCCTCTCAAAGAACGTCACGCCTACAGTAAAGACACAGAATGCCACCCACTGCTGCCTCTACGCAGACAGGACGCGTGCCAAGGCAGACTATCAGAACATAACAGGAAGAAACAAAAATAAATGGTATTTTTATATGGATATATGGAATCTTTTAAAATACAGGTTTCCATCTGAAAGTTGTTTACTTCACTAACAACCTTAGACCTCTTCCCAAAAATCAAATAAGTTTATATGACAATACCAGCACTGGAAGATTCAGATTACCTTCTTCACAAGTTCCCATTTACAAGGCAAATTTATTCACAGGTCTACACTTATTTCTTAAGAATTCACAATTTAAGAACAACAGCAGAAAATGAAAGTGATTTGTCCAACACTTCAGATAACACTTTGAATCCATCTTTGCTACTTCTTACCTTAATCATTTCATAAAGACTCCTTGAGAACTTCAGGAAAAAATAGAGAACGCTACCAAACATAGTATACTCTACTTTAGGAGTAGCCTTATTCTATTGAGGAGGAGAAAACAGTCATTTTATTAAATGGAGAATTAAAAAAATTAGCTCAAAGGATGGAAAATCTTAAGGTTTTTCTTAGTAGCACAGATGAAATTCTGATCTCCCCAGAATAAATTATAGTGTTACAATTCATTTCACGAGAACTAGATTTTTGTTTTATGTGTCATCAAAAGGGAACAGCAAAATGTCAATTCAGAACTTACCATGCTCAAGAGCAAGGAAGAATTATATTTTATTTGAAGCAATATGTACATATATAATTTTAAACTGTACTCTCTAAAAATCACGCAGATACCTTAGCAGATCTCAAAGTCCAACAATACCATTTCAGTTTCAACTCTGATTTTCATTTATGCCATTTCACACAAATGTAGTTTTTCACTGAATGTGTCATACCATGAGTTCCTGCTCCAACTCAGTACTTCGTGCTGCAGCAGCAGAATAAGCAACAGCTTTTTCTTCCAATTGTTTCTTAAGTGCAGAAAGTTGAGAAGATTTCTTTGCTATCTGGAATTAAATAAGGCAAAAAAAAAAAAAAAAAAAGAACCCAAAGAAACAAACATTAAGATATTATTGGCTAATTCAAGTGTTTTCCTATGCTTTCTTATGAGAGATTCTGTTTTAGCTACTTTTATTCCTTACTAAATTTTAGGCATCATTCATTTATTTTCATGTGCTCTAATAATCTTCGTTAATCACTGTAGAATTTGGGACAATTTACGTCAAATTTGTCCAATACACGATTATTTTATGAGTAACATACACTGTAATTATTAACTGCATTTTATAATATATATGGTCATCATTAGGAAACATGGCAAATAAAATTATGCTGTTAACTAACACGCTGTCATCAGAATGTAAATATTAAAACTTTAACTTATTAGATCAGAAAAGAGCTAGCTGAAGATTAATTTCTTTCCTCACATTAATGATGTTAATCTCTAGAAAATGTATTGACACTTAGTGAGGAAAAATACTCGTAACTGTTCTTCAAACATCTGTTTAAGACTCCACATTAATTTGGTCCTAACAAAGGAACAAGACCATGCACATTTTCCATTTAACAAAGCAAAACAGAAGTAAAGCCCACTAAGAACATAAATCAAAAACTAGAGAGTTCTGACAACAGATAAACTGAGGCTGCTATCTTTAAGTTTTCCTGCTTTCTCTTAAAGTCACCCCATCTTGAAGTTTTTCCAAAAGAGGCAAATTTTAAAATTAGAATGATAACTGCATTTTCTCCACAACAATTATCTCAACTCTCTCTAATGACTGAACTAAGCAAAGCCTGACACTTTTTCCTTTCTATTAGCAACTTACTTCTTGCTTTAAGGTATTAGTTTTTAAAGTCTTCGCTGATAGCTCTTCCTGCATGCTTTGAAACTGACTGGTTCTCTGAGCCATGCTGGTCTTCAAAGACAAATTCTCATTATCCAGTTTTGCCAGTTTAACACGTAATTTCTCCATCTCTTTTTTGAATCTTTGTCTCTCCTTTTCAAATTGTTTGCTGACAAGTTCCAACTGTTGACATTTTCTCCTCTCTCAAAGTAAAAAAAAAAAAATAAATTCAAGCTTTTTTTTTTTTAAAAAAAAAAGAACATGCAAACAAGCACTGAAGCAAATAATGATACATTCCAAAAAGGAGAAATATAATTTAATGACAGAATATTGAACTAACACATCATATTCAGAAACAAGAACACTTATTTTTTATCAATAATGTAACTACAAGCTGTGTCTCATGGGAAAACAGATCAAAAAAGCAAACAAAGAAGAGTCATTACATATCTGCCCTAAAGTCATTTCATTCCGCTCTAACAAATTGCAGAGGCAACTGGAGAAGTTCTCTAGCAGCAAGACACAGACAGATCAAAGATAACATGGAGACATTAGCACAACCTATGAAAAGAAAACACACGGCTCCATTTCAACACAACTTGTACCTTGTATATTGCTGCAGAACATAACGAGCTAAAAGAATATTGTGCCTAGAGAATCTGACAATTTACAGAACTTATAGATGACAAAGTGCTCCCTATTCAACCAAAATACATCTGCTGACAGAAAGACAAAAAAATACACGCACAATAAGAAACAATTTGAACTCCTCCAAAAACAAAACCTCTTTTCTGCAGATTAATCAGACAGAACTGCCAGATGTTTTGTTGAGCTTACCTTCTTGAGTTTTGATCAATTTGACTGGCTCTGTTTCCAGGCCCCATAGCCCTCTTTTTTCTTGTCTTTCATTATCATTCAATAAATGCTCAACTGTATTACAGGCAGTTAAGTTTGTGTGAGGCTTTCCAGTTTCTGCTTCCTTTGCTGCTAATTCAGTGCTATTACACAGAAGGAGATAACTATTTAGTAACTCTTTGTACAGGCTAGTTCTGGTACCACTTAAATATCTGCCCACTCTTGCCATAATTCAGTAACCAGAAAGTTATACCTTAGGCCTGCAGTCAAAGGTTTATTTGATTCACAAGATTCTGAGACAGCTTCTTTGGTGGATGAACTGGATAGCTGATGTTTCAAGTTACGCCAATTAAACTAAAAGTTAAAGGAAAACCAAAATCAACTTCTTACAGCCTAACAGTATGACTAGTTCACCTTCTATACTACCATTTTATGAGTCACATACCAGGATGTTAAAAATTTGGGTAACTTTAAAGTTAATTCTCTTAAGTGCTTGCAGAGCACAGCAGGCTCATCTCACATTAGGAGAAATAAGAGGCATTAAGGTCCTCAGCCCTTCATCTCTGTACAAGTACAGAAACATGAGCGTTTTTGCCATGAGAATTTAAATACATTGAGATACTGTCAGAAATTCTACTTGATGAACATTTAACGTTATGCTTCCTTTCCGATACCAGTGATTGTATTAAATTATCAGAATAGCCTCTAATTTTTCTCTACAATGAAATTTTTTCCAAATAAGGCAATTAAACGACTTCTGAGGATCTTCCAAATATATGTCCACAGTCACAGCAGCCCAAAACATCATGTTTTACTTGAAATTACTACATCCTTTGGCCAACTTCACTTTGGCAATTCCACAATCGTATAGAAAGAATAATTTTGTTTTCAATACAGCTACTCACATTCATATTTCAAAAGTAAGGAGAACTGATGCAGTCCATGATCCTAACCTTGGATGTTTCTCTGCAGCCCTGACTGGTTTTTTTGTGACACCCACAACCACATTCAGGTTACTGATAAGCTTCACTAGTGCAAAATTAATAAGCCAAGGTTCATCTTGATAAAATAAAAATTAGTTGTGGTCAAGAAAGGTGTGTCTTCACTTGTCGAGCAAAGTAAGCTACTAAAATACCTCTCTTCTGCTCTAGTTTCTCCATTACTGAGGTTGACTCAAACTCTGGCTGCATAATGTGGTGTATCTGCCATCAGAGAAATGTCACAATGTTCAACTACGAAGAACTACAGCCTCACATAACTGGACATCCTATTTTGGAGTACATACATCTGTCCAAAGAATCAGGACGTAGAACAGAGGAACAGAAAATGTAATTTAAAATGTTTGCTAGTTAATGAACTCCAAAGCATCTGTTCCTTGTTCTTAAATCAAAGATGAAAGCTAAATATTTCAACTAAAATAACATTTTATCCATGCATCTTGGGAAAAAAAAAAAAAAAAAAAGATATTATACTCAGATAATTTCTCAACAATGTCACAAGACAAGATTTCCATGCAATATCAGTTAAAAATATTTAAGATACAAAACACAATTTAGAATAATGTATCAGTTAATGTACCTTTTCAGATGTACTTGAAGACAACTGGAAAATTATGGTTTCTAATAAGTTGAGCTCTCGCCTTGAATCCTCCATTTCTTGATGGCATAATTTCAAGTTGTTATGCTGCTGTGCATTAAGCGCTCTCAGCTCTGCATTTTCACTGACAAGAGCATTTTTCTCTTTAAGTACTCTCTTCTTTTCATTAAGTTCCTTTTCAAGCTCAAGGATCTTCTGATTAGACTGATTCAACGTTGACATCATTTCACTGTTCTTTGCCTCTAGAGTTACAATTTCTTCTTTTGCATTGTGATTCTCTTCCCTTAGTTGCCTAAAAAAAGTGTATCTATTCAACAGGTATAGCTCAATACAGATAATTAGATGAGGATTTTCATCATTATAAGTACCAGGGGAAAACAAGGTAACAACACTGCTAAGTGGTTTCTCCCCTCACAAAGTCTAGGATCCAAAGGACAGAAAGTTCTCACTGCTGTACTCAGCCTTCACTTCGCATAAGGACCACAATATAAACTGCCACCAGAAAACAAAATTAGAGAATAAAGTATCCCTTATTCTTAAACAACGTTTTAAGCATCATCACAAGGGTAAGGAATAGATTAAGGCTTTAAATGTGCTAAAGCCAAGGAAATTTAAAAACAGGATAAAAAAAACTGTACCTAAAACGACGAAGAATTAGGGTCATACACTAAGACTAAGGTTATCTAGCATTCTTTATACACTCTATTACTAGTGATGAGAAGGAATAGGACTCTGTCCATTTGCAAGTTGTTCACTTTTTTAGCTATCTGTTGGCTTAACAAACTGAATTATCTTACAGATCCTGATGAGTGACAGCTCCACTACAAATTAGCAAGGAAAAAAAAGCCTTGAAAAGAAATGGTCACAGAGCATGAAAGTGTGCAACAGCAGGAAAGGACGTTAGAGTGGCTAAAAACTAGCAAGATAAACACTGCTTGAAATTGCAGCCAGCATTAAAGCCTGCCCTCACATCTGAGTGCAGCCTCCCCACTGAAGGCTGACAAAAGTCTTCATTCCAACTAGGGACTGACTGTATAGTGCACAGGTAGGTGCTCACACGTGGAGGTAAGCGCAGATGACCTCTTAGGGTGCTTTCTCACCAGCATGTACATTAGCAGACTGAATGCAGAAGAACAGGTATAAGAAGGGGCAGAGTACCCACATTTCCCACAGAAACTGTGTGTGAACAGAGTAAATCATGTTCCCAGGCCATAGAAATGTGCTTTTAACTGAGAGCGTGTAGCAGCGTGTGGGATTAAAACTTGAAAGAATTAGTTACAGAAGAACACTTAAAAATGTGTAGGTTTATGCCTTTAATTTATTTACTTTGTAACTGCCTAATATTAGGATCACTACAAACAACACAGAGAAATCCTAAAGTGTTCACTGATGCTGGTCCTCCTGATTTGGTTCGAACTACGTGAATTGAGCAGCAGCTTCCCAGTTACAGTTTAATATGAAGTTTCTTCAGAAATAACTGTACAGATTTTTTCAAAAAGATTTTACCTTAATTGTTCATCTTGGATGTCTAGACGCTTTCTGTAGCTGACACATTTTTCATTCAACTTCTCTCTTTCTTTTTCACAATTAATTATATAGCTTTCTAAACGTGCTCCTTCAGCTTGAACCTTAAAAAGTAATTCTTTCATTATAAAAATAGTCTAAACTTTGAAAGCCAACAGGCTTTTCAGAAAATTTCTATAAACGCAATGCTGTTTTGTTTTTGTTTTTTTTTCTTCCCTTACTTTCTCCTGCTAAGCACATACGTATTGCTCGCCGTTGTGAGAAAAAGAAAAGTGGCAGAAAAGTTTCCTTTTCTTCCCCTATCATTTGAGAGAATGTTATGTCACTTTGGTTTAAAATTGGTAACCTCATTCCACAAGAAGAGAAGTCAAATCAAATCAAAATTTTCTGTAAGAGGCAATGGTCTCAAGACTTATTCTCACGTGAAGCAGCAAACATTTTTGACCATCAGAAATTTGGGTATTAATTTCAGCCATTCTCTAGCATATGTTTCTTTGGACAAATTATAAAGATGATGCTTTGATAAAAAAGATCAAGCACCTGTAAAATACATGATTCCCAGCTAGAAAGAGACAAGAAACACCATTTTCTGGGATGCACGACCACACTGTGCAAAGATCTTAAAAACAGGTAAGTAAAGTTATTGATATATACCCCATCCCAACTCTCAAGATTTTGTGACCAACAAGAAAAAAAAAGTGATCCATAAGTAACATAGCTGTTTGCTGCCCAACATAACAAAAGCAGCAAAATCCTCACAGAGTGACAAAAAAAAACAAAATAAAGTCTCACCTTTTCAAACCTTCCAGTTATTTTCTCCTTATACTTTTGGAAAACTCTTGTTAGCTCCTCAGCATTCAATAAAGCTTCATTTCTTTGTTGTTCTGCTCTGCAATGCAACATACCAGCTTTAAAAAAATCAGGATTTCAGTAATTAGGTAACTATTTCCTTCAGAAACAGAAAAAAACAACAGAATTAACAGCTTCAGGTCATTTCCTTTTGCCTCCTAACTAAGCTCCTAGATGAAAGTGTACCACATGGCGTGAATTCATTTTACGGGTCATTTTAGTGTATTAAAATTATAATAATACTAAGGACTAAAAAAAATGAATAATTCTGATGCTTTTCAAAAAAGATTCATTTTTCAAGTCCTACGTTTTCCTCCTACCCCCCTTTCCCTCCAGGTGAAAGTCCCTGCGAGAGATTGAGACAGTATCCATGATAAGGAAGCAAAATTCAAAGAGCAGAAGGGAGCTCCTGTAACTGGAATTATGCTAGGTCAGATAGGAACAGATCAAAGGCTAAATTATTTGGGGGATACTGGAGAGACAACATCAATATGTGAAAGAAATAGACTGGGATGGTGTTACACAAACAAGCATTCAAAAGAAGCAAGCAAGCTATTTCAGACCATGTATGTATCTTGCTCCGCTCCTCCTCACCCTTCTTTCTTAGTTTCTTCCACCATTACTCATTTTGGAGGTTGGAAAGGGAGGGAGATGGGGAGAGTTATGAAATACAAGAATTACACACAGATAACATAGAGATAGATAAGATTAAAGATAACAAAGACAACCTGATCTAGTGGAAGGTCTGCCTACCCATTGCAGAAGGGTTGGAACTAGATGATCTTTAAGGTTACTTTCAATCCCACACTATGATTCTACAAATCTCTTGTGGAAGTTGTGTTTTTATTACTTTCCCCCAAAAATAAAACACTCGGTACTGTTGACTAACTCTGTTCATTACAACGTTATACATCTGAAATACAAAAAGTATATAATGTAAATCCTTGCAGAACAAACTCAAAAATAATTCAGGAAAAATACATTACGGACCAACATCTGTTCTCCACTGCAGTGCCTCTATTCTGGAGAGAAAATAGAGGCACTAAACTGGATAGGTAGCTAAGTTACATTTTAGTGTAAATTATCAACCTGCAATAACTAGCAATTTTCTAGACTTAAAAAAAAAAAAAAAAAGCTAATACTGTCATAACAGAAAGACTTCTTCCCTCCTCCATGTATTTTTTAAAGTAATATTTATAAAGTAGAGAAGATTTAATTCCATAAAGTAAGTACATGTAGGAAACACTTGAGCATTACTATTTTATATTCAGTTTATTAGGAATACTAAGAACACTTAGTCACCTTTTTCCTTGCTCGTTTCGTTCAATTAACTCAATTTTCAGATTTTCATAGTCCTTTTTGTATCTTTGCAACACGCTTTCTCTTTCCACTACTGTTTTCTGGCTTTGCTCTAGTTTATTTTCTGCACCTCTGGCAAGTAAGCAAAGTATGATTTAAAAATAGAAGGACTTCAGTTAAGAATTATTTATCTTTACTTTGGGGTGAAAAGGTGTGGATTTTTTTTCTGCACACGTTTGAGATATGATGCAGCTCTCAAAACCAGGTTTGGAACATCAGTAGTTTCAAGACTTCCAAGCAATACATCTGGAACAGTGTCCAAATCTCATCAGCAGGCATCAGCTGCTGTGGATGCCAAGAAGCAGACAGCTGGGTTTGTGGTGTAACATCTAAACACTAAAACCACTGTTTTTCTAAAAACAGGCTTGACGGGACAACACATACATTAGTGCTGTTTGGGATGTTTAAGGTATTTTATTTGTGTTGTGAGAACTAACTTTTGAGGCATAACTTAATATTATTAGCATGAAGTTTTAGGATAAACTGACAGCCAGCTGTGTCCCCCTGACACATTCTGGATATTGGTTACATTAGCTTTATTTGATCATTTGTCTTAACATATTCATAAAGAAAAAAATTTTTTACTCTACATGGTACACAGACATCTGTAAATATGTTTGTTCATTACAGAAGTCGTACAGTCACACAGCACAAAATCAGTCTTAAGTGGATCTCATTATAAGAACATTCATGTTTAAATGTAAATTGTAAACTGGTTTATTTTACCTTTACTACGTTCTTCTGCTTCTTGATGTGCATTCTCCATATAAAAGACATAGGTACAAAATAAACACTTCACTCTTCCTATACATGGCTCCAAAATGAAAGTTTCAAGCCCCAGATTACATGACCCACAGCAAACCAGAAATTACACAACCTTGAAAAAGAGACTGAACAGACCTCATGACTGCTAAAAAGTGCGTTTATTACCTTAGAATTTTATCTTGTGCTGAAACTTCTGCTTCCAAAGTTACAATTCGCTCTTTTAACTTAGGAATGCTGATTAAATGCGTACCTAAAGTTGATTCAAGGTAAGAAATCTGAAAAAGAAACATATTTATGGTTTCATTAACATTTGCATATACACGTTCAGATGAGAGACACACAAGCCATCTACTTACCAGGTGACACATTGCTCTTCAATTTGCTGCAGAAGATGCTTGTGCCCATACACACAAAATGAACTCCAACTTTCTGCTAATTTAACATCTTATCACTTCCCTAGCACCGCTCCCATCTGATGTTAAGATGTAAAGCAATCACTCTACAATATGAGCTTGTTCATTTTTTCCCAAATGTTTACCTTCTACTTGTTCTGTCCAAGTCAGACAGGCAAATACTTCCCTAATCTACTTAATTGCACTGTGAAAATTATACTTAGTCACATGAGCGTACAGTACTAACTACATCTCCGAATTAATTAGTTTATTCTTTCACCTCTTTATTAGTAAACTACGATTTATTATGTGAGGAGCAGGAAAAGCTTTCTTTCCCCCTTGACACATCACTTAGTATACTAAGTGGTCATTCCAACTTATTTTTCTCACTGGCTTTATAATTTAATTTTGGAACGTTAATAGATAGAATTTATACTTAACAAGTATATGATTTGTTCATGAAGAATTTGACTACAAACTCCTCTGTTCCAAAATATCACTGAACAGTAATAAATGATACTAGAACTACTAAAAAACTGTAAAGAACATTTAAACTTTAAAGTTTAAATATGAAAGACGAATAGAACGAAATACATTAAAGATACATACTCTTGTTTTTGACTCCATCAATTCCAAGTTTGTTGTTTCAATTCTGTTCTTTAGGTAATGGTTCTGAGAGGCCAAAGATGCATTTTGTTCATGAAGATCATTCAGTTTTTCCTTAAGATGTTCATTTTCTTCCACAGCTTTATCAAAAGCTGTAGGCATCAAGTCCGGCTAGATAAAAAATAAATATGTATTTCCACATATGTACACACATGGAACAATATATATATCACAGGAATCTTTGCAGAATAAACGTACTTAAACCTCATTAGGCTTAAGGACTATTCAGTCGACAATCAAGCGTATCATAGACCTGAGAGCAAGAAAATTCCATAAATATAGAATACAGAATGGACAGGAGCAAAAACTGTCAACAAAGTGCAGTATTTACTTTGGATTTTCTCTGAAAATCCCAGCAAGACGTTTTACCAACAGTCTTCTTGCAGTTGGAAGAGCACTGACTGTTGCAGTTAAGCTGAACAAGGTCCTCCAGGGTGAGGTCTGCAGCCTCATCAAAGCAGCCGTCAGAATGTTCCCCCGTACCAGTGCTAGGAGGAAGAGCAAGAAGCTGTTACCCCACTTTTGTTCATTATTTCAGTTGCTCATGAAGAGCCACCCAGAGCAAAGCACAGCAGGAATTGCAGCAATCCGTCACGCTCAGTACAGCTGACTCACAGTAGCAGCGACAGCCACTCTCACACCCAAACACACGCACCTGGAAAGCTCTGCCCCTACGCTCTGTAGGCTTTTTTCAGTTCTCCTCAGCTGACTCCGTAAGGACTCCACAGCTACGAGCAGTTCTTCATCCTCACTTCTAGAACGAGCCGACAAGCCGTACTCCATTGGCAATGCATGTGGCTACAATAACATTAAAACACTATTAAGTGTGCACAAATATCGTCTACAGAGATATTTCAGAGTTTTGTAGATAGCAAAATAAACAAGAACAGAAGAAAATACTTCATTTCCAAACACAAAGACACGTTTCATACGCTTCTGGTACGCAGCTGATAAACGCAACGCTTAACTCGCAGCCCTACCAAAGGAAAAGCGCTCTGTTTATTCAAGAAGCACGAGCAGCTGCAGAACTACTGCTTCCGAGAAGCACAGAAACGCAGCCAGGAGCTCCAGCCTACAGCGAGGAGAAAAGAGGCGGGAAGGGGCGACCAGCCGGCTCCCGGTATCCCGAGCAACGGTACCTCAGCAGACGCCGCCGAACTCTCCACCCGCACAGCTCAACGAGCACCGCTCGCAGCGGCGCGGACCGTTAGCACAGTACCCGCCTCTTCCGCCACCCCTCAAGGCGCACGCGCAGCTCCGCCCCACGCC
>JAOWBP010004015.1:3100479-3128211 GCA_028571105.1 Tragopan temminckii
AGTGAAGTGCTTGATACTGAATTTTGTTAGATCTGCTGCTCCAGCCCTCAATTCTTGGGAAAGTCTTATGACTGAGAACCTTTGTCTGAATTCTGGGGTATGTTTATTCATTGCTTGGTCATAAAATATTTTGTCCCTTTCCCCCTCTGCCTGAAAGAGCTCTTCTCCTTTTAAACTTCTTTCTGATGCTTTTTGGAAAAAGTGTCCCACTTGATTTTGCATTGCATTGCTAAACACATTGGTTTCTGTTGCCAAAATAGCTTAATCATCCTCCTAGCCCTTCTTGTCACCTGGTATAGTTTTGAGTTCTTGTTATGGTAGTTTCTGTTCATGATATTCCAAATGAAACCTTAGTGTGCTGTGCTATTTTCTTTGCTCAGTGCTGCTGCTTAGCTTATGTGCCAAGTCTCGTTGTTTGATTTGAACACTGAGGCCATTTCACCTCATTCAGTGTGGGAAGGAGGTACTCTGTTATTAGGTAGGAAGTATTGCTTCTCAAGTATTATCTCTGGGCATCTGTAAACACTGAATATATACATCCTCCTAATTATGGAATATATTGCTGACGTAAAAGGACAAGTAAGTAAATCTTCCTTTTAAACAGTCCTTGGAGCTAACTCATAATTTGAGATCTGAATTATCTATAACTTCTGAGTAGGCAGGTCTATGCAACCTGCCTAGTAGTAAGAAATCTGAGACACAGCTAAAGAGTTTAGTTTCCATCTGGTTGAGGAGTCTGCTGCGTAAGCAGAAAATGCAGAAATGTGCCAATCTCATTCTCTAGACAATTTGTGATGTAGTTGTATCCTTAGAGTATGATACTGTGGTAATTAAACTGGAATGCAGAGTGCAGGCAGGAAGGTTAAAAGCATGGCATAGAAGAATCTGTTAGGCAGTTTTTAGTTCTCTTTTTATATCTCTCTGTGCTGTGGAGCAGCAGATAAAATATTCTAGTTATCACAGTCTTGATGGCAATGTCTGTGTGCGACTGTGGCACCCAAGAAAATGGAATCACAGGCACAAAAATGTAACTTGTTTGGTGTAAATTTTTACGTTGTCAAACTAGAGGTTTTTAAATTGCATCTTTTCGTTCTCTTGCAACTTGCACTATTCCATGGGACTGCCATCAAGCTAGAGCTATCTAATGATAAGCTTAAATGCTGACAGTACCCTGGTTACACCCCTAACACTGACCGTGCTGGCAGTGTTGGTTTTGTAGCATTTTTTTTTCTTCAAGGGCTGATCACCAGAAGCTTCCTAATTAAAAATCAAGAGATTTATAATTTCCCTTCTATACATAAGCTCTAAAAATGTAAATCCTATTCACGTGTGATAAGCAACAATCATCAAGCACTGATCAACTGCTTTTCATCTTTGATTTTATCTTCTATATGTTGAAAGATATTATTGATGATGCAGATAGAAAACGCTGCATGACTGGGCTGAAGCAACTGTTTAAACTACTGTATCTCATCAGGAGAAGTTTGTCTTGAGCTGGTGACTTATGTGCAGCTCTGAGTCGGGATACCAAGATAGAGGAGCTAGAATTTCACTGATGAGTGGAGCAGATCACATGAGGATTCTGGCATACTCTGTGTGGCATACTGGAAGCAAGGATGCCAGCGGTTGCTGCATTGATAGTATCAGCTTCAGCTGTGGAGAGTGTCCTTGTCTGATATATGATAGAGGGGTGTGTCAGCTCTGGCAGGCACAGTGGTCGTACTGAAAAGCTTGTTAAATCTCTGAAACTAGTAGTAGTGACCGTTCATCTTCAGTCTTGAGGACATACAAACAGAAGAACTGAACATGCCGAAGGATTATAACGTTTTTCAAATGCTGATTGCAGCACTTTGCTGCTTTTATCACCGTAAGTCTATTATCAGAGTCAAGGTAGGTGTCCTTTTTCAATAACAGCAAATAAACAAAATGTTAATCGGTAATGCTCGTGGTTTCTGCTCAGAAGGGTTTGTTTTTTATATGATGGATGGATACAGTGTGTTTCTGTTCTAAAGAAAATCTTTAGAACACACCAGCATCTCAGAGAGAAAGCAACTTTCAGTTTTATGAGTCTTAAGCTGCCTGTCTTCATGTTTAAGCAGCAAGTTTAAAAAAAAAAATGCCACTGGTTTTGGACTTGCTGAGAAGAATTTTAGCAAAGTTTCAAGCTTTCGGAATGTAAATCATACCACTTGGATCTCTAACTTTTTCACTTGCTTAATGAAAGTATAGACAATTTTGCTCAGAAGCTCAGTTTTTGAAAATGCATTAGACAATTTAGTATTTAACCTTGTATTTTAGAACTTTTTAAATTACAAAGTTCAGAAAATGTGTCCTATTTGCAAAGAACAAGCCTTCATAAACATTTAGAGCCATACTTTTAGAAGGGGTAATTGAACTGTAATTGGGTATGTTATCCAGTTACTTTTGGGGGTCTGTAAATTGCATCTAAGCTTTAAAATCTTTTTCTTTAAGATTTATGGTTAGATTGTTCTTTGAATATCTAGTGTCAGCTATATAAGTCACTGTCTAATGTGTACTGGTTTTCTGACACACCTGCAACAAGGATGTGAAGGTTGCTATCTCGTAGCCTGTAGACTTTCATATTTTGATGCAGGAGCTTAAATTTGGGAACAATCACTGCTCATCTCTCTTGTCCTTAATGGTTCAGCCTTTTAAATTCTGAAAGTGGGTTGTGGGGCTCAGTCTTCTGGGCATGCTGGAAAAGTGACTCTGAACAGACTATCCCCTTTCTGACTGTGACAAATGTCAGAAGTTACCATCAGGATGGGGAGCTAAAGATACTGTCCTGTTACTGTAATCTTGATCTTCATTAGAATTTTAAATATAAGGCTTAACATTCTATTATTCTAAAACTTGAAAAATGGACTTTTTTGTTGGATGTCAGAACTGTTGTTCTTGACCATGTGTGCCCTTTGTTTAACTTGGCGTGAATTCCTAATACCTAAAATAACGGTGATGTTGTCATAGCAACTTTCCATTTGGTCTAATCCATACAGTCTCTGGAGAAACTGAAACATTAATAGTGTTTGCTGTATGGAGGGTAAAAAATAAAACCTTTTATGTAGAAAAAATTACAGCTGGGCTCTTTCAAAAATAAGGTTCTACTTAAAGGGATTTGCAGCATTTAAAATAGATTTGAATACATTTGTTCCATCATGCAGATTTAGCATTAGTTGAATCCAATGAACTGCTATTTTAAGTTCTGACAGTCGGAAACTGGGGTGCATTTGTTTCAGAGAAAATGGCTGTAGGTATAGACACAGCTGGTTGTGAAAGCAAGTAAGGTCTGCACATTGAGGCCAACTGATGTACATTCCATTAGGTGACAAAGTGCCTAGGACTGTATGAACAACTTGGTGTAAGTCATCTTCTTGCTTAATTTGTGAAAACATAACACTTCAAGCAAAATCAGTCTGTGTATTTGGTGGGATTAATTCTTAGTTTTAATAGGAAATAATCATGCATTTAAATACCAAATTGATCCATAAATAAAGATGTTGAAGTCAACAGCTACCTCTGAATTCAATTCCTCTCACCCCTCCCCCCCAAGTCAAGATAAATTCAGTGTATTATCTAACTTAATTGAAAGCAATATGTGCCTGATTTCAAGGGACCCTCATGCCCTCTCAGAGCACAGGAAGGTTCAATGCTTGAAGACTTGCTTTTTGCTGTACTTATAGCATGTTAAGTTAGGATTTCAAGAGCAGAAGTTTGCTTTGTTTTCTATATGATAATAGAAAATACAAAGAGAAGATCTGAACTTGGATCAATCTATTCTTCAATCATGATCTGTCAGTACCTTTTAAAATCCCACTTAGTTCTAATAGCTGTTCAGAGTAAAAGTCATGTTCTACTTTTGAGGAAAATAAAGGGAAACTTTAAGGCACAGGGTTTTTGTTGGTGAGGAAGAACTGTGAAGAGAGAATGATGAATTGTGACTTTATTGTTCTTTAATTTTTGCCTTTTTTGGGAGTTAAGAATAAATCAGTGGTAAAATAGTGTTTTTAAAAGTGAAGGACAGTTGTTTTTTTGTTTTTTGAGTTTTAGCTGGTATAGTCATAATGACTGGAAAGACAGACTTGTCATTCAAGTATTTTCATTCTTAATTCTCGACTATGATTCACTCTCAGCTGAAGCTGTGCTAAAGGGGAAAGCCGCTCAATTTATCAGGGCTGCCAAGTTTTAGAACTTCCAACATGCTGGTTTATGTCACTACTGGGTTATGTACTAATGCTATGAATGTGGCATGGATCAGAAGCCTTTTATAAGCAGCTACTTATTTCAAGTGCCATCTCCTATCTTGGGTGAACTATAAACACTTTTTATACATAGTAGATCTTAATTAATATTTCTTCAGTATGTGATTATCTAAATCTGTTTCACTGGCATCCTTGGGCTTCACGTATCTGCTTTCTGCTTTTATATGGAGGCAGTTGGACTTGATAACATGAGTTTACAAGTAATCTGTATGAATCTGCCTGTTCACATTATATTTATTGATGTTGAAGGGGGCCAAATGGGAAAGATCAACCTACCAAAATTGTGTGAAATTTTGTGTAGCTCCCTGGACTTCGATACCTTGCTGTCTTGATGCAGAGTTTGACTTTTTAAGTCCTACCTTATGATCTTGTTCAAATCCCCATGTTAATTTTACACAATTGATTTTTTTTTTTTTTTTTTAACCACAGTATGCAGTTCATATATGTGTGGATAGTATAAAGTCCATCATTGCTCTATAAGGGATTCCTGTTCACTGCTATGGGGACATTCTCCAGTGAATTGCATCTGACTTCTTACTATGTTTGTTTAGTTTTTCCTCAGTTAAAAACAGAAAAAGTAACAAACTTCTAAAATTCTTAGATTTGGTAGTCAAAATCCCTGGGGTTGCTGAGTGAGGAGATTAGGATTTGACTAACTCTAAACTCAGGATTTCTCAGGGGCCATGTTTCGGAAATGAAGCTGTCCTCCTAGCTCTGAATATGGACACCTAGAAAATTAAGGAATTCTTGTCTACGTGGAATTTTTTTCATTGCCTTCTGCTGACATTAGTCTGAACTTGGTATGAAAAGTCTTTTTTATTTCCTCTCTTTCAAACACATACCTCACTTATTAATTAAAAATGGCTACTGTGTGTAGATGTCAGACTAGCTAGATTTTTCGTAATGGCAATCTGAAGGCTTACACTAAATGAAATTAATTTGGTTTTGAAGAGCCATTGCAGTCACGATGGAACTTATCATGGTTATTGCTACCTGTACAGGCAGTCTTCTAATTCAGGTATGCTTATCTATGCCAGTTTGGGTTAGAAACTGAGGTAAGCCAAGAAAGCTAGGATGCATGAGATAGAGCTTCAGGGATATATGTAGACCCATGTGATTCTTCTCTTGACTATTTTGGTAGTCCATTGGTACGTGTACTTCACCGGAGCTGATGCAGATTTGAACTGCAGAAAGAATCCAATGCGAGTAGCAAACAGAAATAACTATGGGACTCTTATTTTAATTGCCAAACTCAGTAGACTATTCAGCACAATTAAAATTTATTCTAATCTAGTGTGATTAATTCAGCTAGAATGATTGAAATGAGCTTGATATAGCAAGTTTCCTCTGGAGAGTGCCGTAGTCTCAAATGAAAATAACATCTCAAATGCATGAACAGCAGATTGAGAAGTGTCCATTAAGGTGTGTTCACAAGCTCCTTAGGAACAGCGTGTAATGGCAAGACCTTTTTAAATTTACATGCAACAAGTTTATATTTTGGCAATTGGTTTGACTTCCTTAAACTTTGTCCCAGTCTTCAGTACACTAGGCTAATGTTTGCCCGAAAAACGTGAAATCTTACGTAAGACAAGAGTAGCTTGTTAAACTAAAAGCAAGCTGTGCTTACAGATGTAATGACCTTGAAGCAGAAATCTTTTGTGAAGTGTAATCAACTGGCATGGCATTTATTAAAAGCACTAAAATAATTGTACTAACTAGGTTTATTTTCTTTCTTTTCCTCTCTATGAGCTTTTGGCATCTGGGTTTTCCTTCAGGTACGTAGGTAGGATTTTGAGGGCTTTTGCTTGAAGTTGACAATACAGTGAGAGGTAGATTTGTATTTTTTTTTATAGAGACCTGCTTAAAAAAAAAAAAAAATCATCCTTAAAATAGCACCTAGACTGAAAACAATGCAACTAAAACGTGAACAAAAGGTTTTGGAAAGCACATCGCTCTTTGTAGGTCAATGAAAGCATCTGTATTTGGAAAGAAGACCTGCTGACTTAATTTGTTTACACACTCCAAAGATTTTTCAAGAGTTTTTACTATTTGGAAATTGTAATGTATCTGAACTGGAGGCTTTTCCATTTTGCTTCAAATGTGTTTTGCACTATATATAATGAAGCATTTAATTTAGCCCCAAGTTTTTTTTGTTTATTTCTTTTTACCATCCACTTCACTCTCCAGCTCTAAATAGAAATTCAGTTTTCTTGTAATTGGCCAGGAGCCAATAAGGCACATACACAAACTGAGGGCATACTGTTAAATGCAAGTTTATCACTTTGAAGTTGGTGCAAATTTGCAGCATACTGTTGCTGCCCATTGATGCTTAGGTGCTGTGATGTATTTAGAAATGAGGCTGAAGTATCTGTGTCACGCTGCATGGAATAAGTCATCTTTTTAAATGCAAGTCCATTGAAATAGCTAATTGTGCTGTTCCTAGCTGACTCTCTCTCTTGATTATGGAATAACATAGTTGTGTATGTTGTGCCTGGGCACATTTTTGAGCCCATTCTTGCACTTCCCTTTCAGTGCACTCAGGTTATATCAGAAATGTCTTAGCCAACAAAAAACTGTCCAGGAAGGCATGTTAGTACTGAACTTGCTTACCTAGGCAGTTTGTCCCCTGCATACTGTGGGATATGTGCTAGCCACAGAAGATCTTCCACTGAGTTCAGAGTTGCATAAGGGTTATTTCAGCATGTTTGCTTTATCTAGGGAGATGGCTGACCTCTGGCAGGCAGGTATGCTCAGTGTGGTAAACCACGGTAGAGTGAATTTTTAAGAGATCGATAACTGTGAATGTTAACAATTTAGTTGGTTTGGATTCCTTAAATGTTCTTCTGTTGTGTTAGATGTAATTCAAGTCCAAAATGTCTCATTACATTTGAGTAGTGAAATGTCCTTTTAACCACTGGGGGAAGTTCAAGGGTTTTCTGCTGTTTCTGAAATACATGCGCAAGTGTATCTTGGATTAACCCATGTTGGTTTTGTTTGTTTTTTAAGATAATTCGTGTCAGCAGAAATTAGTTGATATGTGAAGATCTGCAGCTCTTTCTGTAGGCTAAGAATCTTAAGCAAATTGTTATTGCATTTGTGTGCTGTAGTCTGCTCCATTTACAATAGCTTTGCCTACCACTGAGACAAAGTGAAATGCTTTTAGAATTAATAACAATTTGCTATAGCAGTCTGGTGGTTTTTTAAATATCTCTAGTCTAGTTACTCAGTAAAAAATATATTTCAGAAATGTTTTTGTGATATGTACAGTTCACCTAAAAGTATTAGTCTTTTTCAGAAAGTCAACAAAATACACAGCTGTGAATATAAAAGATGTGTATACCATTGCAACTGAATCCTGTTTAGATCAGAGAGGGGACTTTGAAAGCCCTCTAGCCACATCCCGGTGCAGTCATGGAAAATGTGGTGGCTTGGGTGCTCTTGAAAATTGTACTCTCTATTTGTGTGCCCCACCTTTGCCTCCTCAGCTTTTGTGAATGTTATAATACTTCTTACAATTTTGTCAAATGTGGCAGTGAAATAGCTAGCTGTTAATTTTGGAATCAGTGCTGGCCAGCTTTAAATGCACAGCCAGTTATTTGAGTGGGGAAATCAAAGGTGGCAAACATGTCCCGCAGGTCATTTCAGCTATTTTAGCCTGACAGGTCAGTGAGCCTTGGAGTGGAGGGGGAACTGTTGACCTTACTTCACTACATGTTGATACTTGGATTTACTTTTAGATTTGAGACCTCACCACAGCCTCTTATGTGACTTTCTGTGCTTCATACCTTCATCTGTTCATATTGGGCATGTTTTTATGTAAAAGTCCATGCAGGGAAGATGGCCTTTGTGGTGTGGGTTGTTCCTGTGCAGTTTTTCTTCTGAAAAGACTTGTGAAGAATTGGTGAAAGGCCTTGACTGTATAAGAATGTGAAGTGTTGAAAATGATTGTCAAATTTGAACCACATTTCTATAGACAAATATAACTCAGTTGCAGCTCACAGAAGCAAAGCTGATAAGAAGTAATCCTTTACCAGGATGTTCTTGTCTGTTTTCTTTGTCTTTAAGCAACCACTCTCAGTTGTGCTCATCTTAATAAATAAATAAAGCCATAATTTTCTCTGAGGAGAGCAGAGAGAAGTAGAGAATTTATCTCAGAATTTCTCAGGCCTCTCAGCATGTTTAAATAAGTCTTGGCAGCAGGTTGCCTCTTCTGGCATTATTCCCCCTGAAATCTGCTGTCTGGTGATCTGCTGTAACTCATTCTACTTGAAATTGCAGGGAGGATTGCTGAGAGAAGTGCTAAATGTGTGCCACCTGCTCCCACAGTCAGGTGCCATGAATATTTAAAGATGAAAATACTATAGAAAGCAGTGTTCATAAAACAACAGGACCGGTGTGTGACCGACAGCATTCTCAGTTATTTTTAAAATAATGCATGCATTGCATATTTACATCAGTGTGTCAGAGAAGGGAGTCTTTAAGCTTTGGCTTATGTCCAGAGCCAAAGAAAAAAATAAAGTAATGCCATGAGGAATATGTTTCTTTTTAATCTACTTCACTGCTGGAGACCTATGTTGCTCTCTCTCTTTGAAGTTATCTTATTATTATTATTACTTTCCTTCAAGGGGGAGTGTAAGAAATGTAAGAAAGTCCAAAGAAATTCCCTCCTCTAAATGCTTACAAAAGAGTACTTGAAATGTTGCTAGAGAAAATGCTGCACCTTGTGTTATTATTATAACACTACTAATAGTTCACAGGAAGGACTAACAAGTCCTGGTGGGATTGTTCCAGCATGGAAACTGTCCTCCAAGAAGGAATGATAGACAGTTTCCAGAAACATCTTACAGTAGTTGTTTCTTGGATCCTTAGAAGGATCTCATGCTTTCTGGGCTAAGGGGCAACAAGAGCACTTTCCCTTAAGAAGGAAGAAAACTAGATGTATGACCCTGAGAAGTAAGCCCTTTAAGGATAGAAATTTAACTTGGTAGAGTCAGCTTATGTTTAGTGCAACAGAAATATTGAGTATGGAATGTTTTTAATTGGATGGGCCAAAGGGATTAGATAAAACACCAACAACTACAACAATAACACCACAAGAACACCCAAAGAATCCGAATTTAAGGTGGAATGTTAAAGAGGAGGGAGAATATTGGAGTAAGATATGTGGGTCCAACTCTACTTTATGGGGTAGTAAGAGTTTTTACTGGGAAGAGGAAGTAAGAGAAGTATTTTTGCAGGTGTAGTATTATTGATTTGGTGGAGAGAAAGAACACCTCTGTATTCTGTGCAGTGTATAACAATAATATGTTCACTAAACGCTGTTTCTTTCAAAATACAGCAAGAGATGGAAGCCAGGCCAACCTGCTCAAAGCAGCACCTGCATTCCAGTGGTTAGTGCAGATCATGTGATAGAAGTTATTACCCAGGTAAAATGTTAATGACTAAACTTGGCACAGTTGAAGCTTTTAATCTTTTATTGCAGTTTTCTAAGGAGCGGCAAGTTATGGACAACAGCCCAGAAAAACTGAAGAAAGAGTTAGAGGAAGAACTGCAGCTCAGCAGTGAAGATTTGCGTAGCCATGCCTGGTACCACGGACGGATTCCTCGGCAGGTATGTTATTCCTTATCTTTTTGTTGTCAACAGTGTATTGAGCTTTCATAGGCAAAGTTGCACTGAAGTATTACACATGCCTCTAATATCTGCGTTAATTTAGCAGAAACATAATACTTTTTAACTGTGAAAGTTGTATTTATCACATCTTGGTGCAAAATGAAGTTGAGAAAGGATCTGGGGAAGACCCTGGTGGAAATTATAACTATTTCAGGACTTTTTTTTCACTGAAAAAAGGCAGAAATTGAGTTTAAACTTTCTTTCAGAACAGTATCTGCACACATTGTTCAGACAATACTTTGATTCGATATACTGAACTAAAGTTTAAATGGTCTTTGTTTTCTTTCTTGTGCGTTGATTTTTGGGGAAGAAAAAAGCACGAAGTCTCTTCATTAACTTTATTCTGGTCATTATGACTGCGGTTAGAAGTGCGTTAGAACAGCCGTTGTATTGGAGCTCAGCTTCCAGGAGTGCCTGGAGCTCCCCCTGCGGGCTTCCCCTCTGCGCACCCGGCTCTCAGTGGAGCCACCGGCTGCCTGCTGACCCATCAATAAGGGGAGCAGACGTAGCAGCCATGTTTGTGACTTCATGTTCATAGCTTATGACATAGAAAGGACTAATTTAACACAGCAAAACAGGATTTTTCTGACTCCTTCCTAGTTTTATGCAGTATTCACGAAGAATAAAAAATGAAAGCTTCTGTCTCTTCAGGTAATAATGAAAGCACAATTTCTGGGGTCCTGTAGTAATTATTTCTGAATGTTTGTGTGATTGTATATTCAGATGCTTTAAACTGTAAAATAAAGAGTCATTTATTTTCTTTCATATTTTGCTTTCTAGTAGCAAATTAGAAGAAATTTATACATGCAAAAGTGTATACATTCTTCTGATTGCTGGGTGTTTTCCAAGAAGCCCCTCCAGACCATTGCTGTGAGATGACCTCATAATTTTAGAATTGGAGATAGAATTTTTCTACCATGCTTTGTGCTTTGCTTTCTATTTTCTGATTTTCTCTGTCCTGCTAGAGTAGCCAAATTAAGTCCTGTGTTTAAGAATATTTTGTTGTTTGGTGGTACTTGGTATATGAATATTTGCTCCCAGATTCTAAAAGCATTTTTTTGTATAATCTTTTTTCCTTGCAGGTGGCAGAAGACCTAGTTCAGAGGGATGGAGATTTTCTGATTAGGGATTCTCTTTCCTGTCCTGGGAGCTTTGTTCTTACCTGTCAGTGGAAGAATACCTCTCAGCATTTTAAAATCAACAGAAAAGTTCTAAGATTAAGTGAAGCCTACTGCCGTGTTCAATATCAGTTTGAACTTGAAAGTTTTGACAGTATCCCTGGCTTAGTTAGATACTACGTTGGGAATCGCACACCAATATCAAAACAGAGTGGAGCAATTATTTTTCAGCCTATCAACAGGACTGTGCCTCTCAGGTGTCTAGAAGAAAAGTATGGCATAACTCCAGACCAACAAAAAGAGCAAAGTATCCCTGAAGGAAAAACAGAAACTGCAAAAAGACTGAGTCTTGGTGTATCCAGCATGCAGTCCCAGGAGCAGAGCATACCTAGAGGAAATCTTTTGAGGTACTTTCTCTGTCCTTAAAGGGTGAAATGAGGTAGCTCCATCAGCTCCCACTGTGGGTGTGGGATAACAGATACTAATTGCAGTGTCCAGATCAGTGTCATATTAAGAACTCTCAACATTCAAATGCGCTCCTAAATGCTGGAAGTTCACACATATTATAACTCATTTCATTGCTCCAATGATGGCATGAAGTATCTTTTAATCATACAAGCTGCCTGAGTAGAAAGCTAATGATCCTTGCCCTAGTTACAATACGTTCTCTCAGATATGTGTGTTGAGATTGTGGAGTATACTTATGTTTTTGTTTGGATTTTTGTCTACCTTAGAAACAAGGAAAAGAGTGGTAGCCAGCCAGCTAGTTTGGATCACGTTCTGGACAAGAGATTCCCTCTTAAGACTCACCAGTCAGAGAGCTATCTGCTGATAGGTACGTTTTGTGATTAAACATTTCACACATAAAAGCAGCGAGTGCCTAAGTTATCTGTTATGCTTCAGACAAAAGTGAGACTGCTCTGAGTACTGTATATACAGTTACCACTATGCAAGCTGAATTAATATACTGCTTGCACTTTAAATACTGTCATTGGATTGGGTTCGTTAGTTACCAGTGATGCATCTGTTGTGATCTGGGCAAATTCTAGTGCTTGCCTTCCAAGGCTGACAGTCATTTTGAATATAATAACTTAAAATTATACTGCTCATTATGGGAAGACTACTTGAGACAAAAAGATACTAAGTACTTGTATGGTGAGACTGTATTTTGATAGAATGGATGTGCTTCTATGTTTAACAGTGGGGTGGACAAAGATATTTAGAAAACAAGTTTCTGTCTATCTGTAATTAAATTGATTATCTTATTCCAATCTATGGCTGCAAAATCTTCACTTTGGTACTGCAAATCTTTAATTTGGTATTAATCTAAAAAGTACTGCTGTGCATTTTGTCATGGGGTCCTCTGTGCATGTTCTGACATCATAGCACTTACACGTGATGGGCTGTGATTGGGGTATTTTGTTGACTCTTACATGAATTGAGAGTCAACTGAAACAAGCAGTAAAAAACACTTTGCTGTAGGTAGCAGCAAATGCACTGAGAACTGCAGATTAGGAGCCTGACAAAGGCTCAAGTCCCATATTGGATATTGAGTTTTGCATACGCAGTGAACATAAGATGAGGCATAAGCATTCAACGTGTAAATGCTCGGATACATTTCTCCTGCTCTTCAAACTAGCTACTATCCAGCCAAAAAAGTTAGCATCTCTGAAATTCATTCCTTCCATACCTTGGTGTGTGCTCAGGCTTGACTTTGGGAAGCTTTTCTTTCATCTCAAACTTATCATTCTCAGAAATGACTCATCTGTTATGTGGTGTGGCTGGAAGTTTCTGTTTTTGTAGCACAGATCAGGTTACAAAGAAACCTCCTATTCCAAGCCATGGAGACTATCCAGCTCTGACATTACAGCCTATGTATGCAGCTGGGACTGGAGTTATTGTCAGCATTCCCACAGAATAACACAGTGCAGCTGTTCTGTGTACTTGGGATTTTGGGAGGATCAGCAATTGAGTGGAATTTGTTGGCTAGCTCATTCCTCAAAATTTAACTTCATATACATATAATCAGTGAATAATTTGCGTGTTCAGACAATAATTTCCTCAGGAAATAGTGTTAAGAAAAGACTCTGGGATATAGGCACCAGGAATTGTGTGTTTTGGCCTTCTAAATTAACATATCAACAAAATAGAAATTTCTTTTTTGTTTTCTCCTGCAGGTTCAAGACATTCCTCTCGATTACCTGAAGCAGATGCTGACTCCTGCCCAAGCTCTCCTGCATTTAGAACAGGCAGTGAACCTTCTTTAAGCCCCACGGTTGTTCAGAAAGTAACCTATGATTCACAAATAGGAGAAGCTCTTAGAGGATCAGACAGCCAGCTCTATCCAAAGCCTCCACCTAAACCCAGCAAAGCAACCCTGCTGAAGACCCCAGATTCTCCTATGGCTTCCGGTAGCTCAGAAGGACACTATTGTGAGCTAAGCCTTGCCAGAGATTCTGCAACAACAAAACAACACTTATGCCAGAAAAACAGCTACGTGGAGCATCTGACACAAAAGGAGAGGGGAACACAATCGTTCAGGAACTCTGAAACAAGTTATTTGATCTTGGATGATGACCATACAACGAACTCTGCAGGTCCTGTAGATGTTTCAACTGAGACAGCTGAGGAAAACAATGTGTTTTCTGCACCTCTTTTTGAGACGTTGTCTAGTTTTAAACCAAATGATTTTGAATCCAAACTACTTCCTTCTGAAAACAAGCCTTTGGAAACATCAATGCTAAGAAAAATTAAGGAGCTTTTCACCAAGAATAACCCAAAGGTTATTGCACAGCATATTCTTAGAATGGACTGCAAGGTAAAAATAAAATAATAATTATATATATATATATATGTATATGTGTGTATATATATACTTTATATTGTGCAAGTATAGGCTTTTTTCAAAGAACTAGATTTGAAAAGATTAATGGATAGATTTGCAGCTAGCATATTAAACGTACTGACTCGCAGGAATTTTTCGGTGACTTTTTTTTTTTCCTAGTTGAAGAAAAAAATGTCCCAAATCCCTTAGGACTAAACGTGTCTCCTATCAGCCTTGGCTTCAGACTCAAATTCTCAGTGTTCCATGCATCTCTTTAATCTCCTATCAGTTGCTATATGTTCTCTGATTCTCACTGGTGGCTGCTGCTAAGTGAGGCTTCATGGAGACGTGGCTACTTAAAAAAATTGGTGTAGGGGCAATATGTTAACTCAGAGCAAGACAGCAGCTCTCCAGGATGCTTTCCTGGGGAGGTCTTGTGTTTTGAAGCCTTCTTCCAGTGATAGCCTCTTTATTTTAAATCCCGTAAGCTTTGGATTGGGGCTAAGGAGACTAAATAGCTGGTAGTATGGGAACCTGTACAATTAAGGAGGGGCTGGAGTGTCTTAAATATTCAGATTTTTGTATATTGGAGCAGGAACAATAACTAGCTAGCACACACAGACAAGTCTGTACTGTTGTCTTCATCTTGTGGAGTTGAGAGCCAGTGACGGTCATTCATAGGTAATTTGTTGGATACTATTACACTGGTAAAAACTGTTAAGTTACAATGAGACTGGCATGCCACCTGGGCCAGAACACATGCTTTGTACTGAAATCTGTGTAAAGGTTGAAGATCATAGGCCTTCTTGCGGCATCAGAAGTTTTCCTTTTAAATACTAACTGCAGTTCTATAGAAACTTTCATTTGTGGAAGAAACACCTCTTTTTTAAGTGGTGGAGTGAGTCTACCACTTTTATGTTGGAGAGGAAGCTCTGTGGAGTAATTGTGATCTGCACACATCCAGGGCCTCTGTATCACTCCTGCTTTTCCATAAGTGAAAGAAGTTTCTCTGTGGTGGTTGATATTGCACCAGCGTGGCTTGCTGCACGGCAGATTTTGTCTTTTCATAACCAAAAAAGACTGCTGATACATGTACTAGAAATAAGAGGCAGATTGGTTTGTAAACATGTCAATGTATAGGCCTTAATCTAGCAGATAACCTCACATTATATTAATTTGTCTTTGCCTGTAATTGTTGCTAATTATAACCATTAGCTAATACTGTGTGGTTAAAAACCAGAGGCAAATTGGTGAGGGTGTCAGTTTTCACATACTGATTTCATTAGGCACTCAACACTGTGTCCTCCCCACAGTTCTTTTACTGGTTAATCCTTACAATCCTGTGGTGTAATCTAAAACATTCTGAGCAATGTTGTCCCTTTAGAAATAAGGAAAGCTAAGCAAATGCAATCTTTAAGGCCCAAGAGCAGTGCCATGTTGATAAGCACCAGGTCAAGGGAGCACATTTCCTGGAGTTTGCATATGGATCTCCTTCTGGAAGCGGACGACATAGTTTGACAAAGTATTTTGGCCACACCTTTTATGTTTTCTTATTATGGAATCATTGGGCAGAAAGTTTTTTTATTGGTCTTGTGTGAGACAGTGAGACAGTGGCCATGTGAGAGTTGAGTTGTTCTTGGGTTATTGCATTCTACTGTCATGCACTCCTGTTTATGGCCTAGAACTAATCTAGGGTGCCACTACGTGGAAAGTTTGTGGGTTTTTTAAGTAGTTTCAAAATTCATCGTCAAATTTTTCATTTTTCAGGTGGCAAGGATACTAGAAGTTTCTGAAGAGATGAGGAGGATTATGGGAGTGAGCTCTGGTCTTGAACTGATTACTTTGCCTTATGGACATCAATTGCGCTTGGACCTAATTGAAAGGTAAAAGTTCCTATTAGTTCTTATTTCCAAGGCAGATGGCTCTGAAAAGGACAGAGCATTGTTACTTTGTGCTCAACATCTTCTCATAGAATGCTTTCTTGTACGTTTTCTGAATTTGTGTGTACAGAAGATAGTTTATCACTTCTTTTCGCAAAAGTAGATTCCTTGAGGTCACAGAGCAACTCTGTGCTTGTAATACTGGGAGGTGGATGCTACGGAAAGCAAGATCCTAGAGCTGCTGAAAATCTTCAGTTCTCTTTTAATCATTCCTATCAAGGAAAGTTCAGAGGACCTAAATTCCAGCTGACCACATAAGCAGTTTTTTGGTAGAGAATACTGGTAATTGCCTTTTGCAGATAGGGAAAAGAGCAAAAGAAGAACTAGCAAAGGTGGGGTCTGTGTGTTTTTGTGGTTGGTTTTCTCTCTCTCTCTTTCTCTCTCTTTCTCTCTCTTTCTCTCTCTTTCTCTCTCTTTCTCTCTCTTTCTCTCTCTTTCTCTCTCTTTCTTTCTTTCATTTTTTTTTTTATCAGCAAAGTTTTCTGTAAAAACTGTCCAAGTTAAGAGGGAGTAATTAGGATCTTCTATCCTGATTTAGTTTCTCTGATTCAGATTTCAGTAGTTTGGTTGCTGAAATTTAGGGAGAAGGCCTCAAGATTTGAGTGCAGAAGGAGCACAATGGGAACTGCGGCTATTATCCACAAGTTTGGTCACTCACTGCACAAGCAAAATCTTGTGTTCAAAACTTCAGGGATATTCAGCCAGCCAGCTAGCATGCCATAAGGCATTACTGATATCTCTCTGATTTCTAGCTATTGGCAGCTCATGTTCTATTCACAAGTGGAGTAAAACAGAAAAGCAACTCATTTGGCTGGTTCAGGCAGTCATGCTCCATGTGCCTGATGTTGAGTGCAGCTAACACTCTACAACACTGACAGGGCGCTACCCAGGTTTTTTTGAATGGAGTACCACAGATCTGGCTGACCAGCAATTAATAGCATTGAAGAAAATGTACTAGAACATAAACTCAAAAAGCATTTATTCTATATAATGGCATTGCAGCTCTTGATAAGAAGATGCCGTAAAGAGCAAGTAATACTGAAATATAACTGAGTTGATCTTCTCTGAACTTATATACATCATAATGTATTAATAATTAGTAACCACTAATATAAATTGTTTCACTTGCAGGCACAATACCATGGCAATAGGAATAGCTGTGGATATCTTAGGTTGCACAGGAAATCTAGAAGACAGAGCTGCAACATTAAACAAGATCATCCAAGTTGCAGTGGAGCTGAAGGACTCACTGGGGGATTTGTATGCGTTTTCTGCCATTATGAAAGCACTGGAAATGCCACAGGTAAAAAAATAAATAAATAAATAAAATAAAAAAAAAAACATCAATTTTCTCTTTACATTCCAAAAAGTAGGTTGTTAGTAGTTGTTAGTTGGTTCATTTAAATTAATTTAGGTGGTAGCAGCATGTTTTTCCTGTGACTTGCTAGAGTAAAAAATGTGTATATTCCTCTAATTTCATCTGAACAGGTCACAAGGTTAGAACAAACGTGGACCTCTTTAAGACATCATTACACCCAGACTGCCATCATGTACGAAAAACAGCTGAAGCCATTCAGCAAAGCTTTGCATGAAGGACAAGGTGAGTGGAATACTGAGCACGAATTTGATGCTGTTTGGTTTAGCTTTTTAACTCTGCCCCTGCCACTTGCCTGTGGAAGGAGATGAGCTGCTGTTTTGACAGCTGTGTATCATATATTTAAAAAGACTACATAAAGCAGTAAAACAGTGAAATAGAAGGAAACAGTGCACAAGCAAAAAATGATCACGTATGTGACTGTGTGCATGCATCCATGCAGAACATAACATTGTCTGCTCAGCCCCTTCTTTGTGGAAAATGCAGTGGAGCAGAAACCAAGAATAACTACATAATCTTGCCTCAAAGACAGGATGAAAATCTCCCTCTCTCTCTCCAAGGAAAGTTATTTTGGGCAGATTTGTTTTCCATGTGCTTTGCCTGCTGGATCAGAGGATGAATTCTGGAATACAAAGAATGGGTCAGTCGCATAATTCCTTTGATCGCTTCATCAGGTGCTCTTAGCAGCTCTGATCTCCATAGGGGTCTAAGGGGGAGGGATGTTTCTCTGAACACTTCTGTGGCTAAGAGAACAGGTAGGGATAGAAAACTTTTTAGTCCCACAGTACTTGCTGTGGTTTATCTTATCTTGGCCCTCTCCTCCAAGCCAAGCAACTTACTAGAAAATGGCAGGACAGAATATCTGAGAAGTGAGGTGCTAATTTTATAAGATTCAAGACAAATGCCAGTTTCTGACTTAGGAAAAAATACTGCATTTACAATACTTGATTCAACTACCATTTTCATGTCTGGTATGGTTTGTTATTCTCTATTCCAGAGATGGTCAGTGTTCCACAGAATCTAACGTTGCCACTGCTGATGCCTCTTGTTACCTTGATGGAGCGACAAGCTGTCATTTTTGAAGGGATGGATCTGTGGGAAAGCAGTGACCAAAGCTGTGAAATAATGTTCAAGCACTTGACCACAGCTCGTCAGATAGCACAGAATGCAGAAATGTACAGCTTGACTGCACAACGGATGCTGGAAGGTAGGGAGCACCTACAGGAGAAACTTCTGCATATTACAGAACATGTGGGTTATGTCTGAAGAATAAGATCTCTGCTTAAGTGAAAGGAATAGTCACTACAATAAATTCTTCTCAGCTTCCATGGAAGCTGATATAGAAGCAAAGGTCCTGCAGGCAACTCAGTAACTGAATGTAAGTACAGGAAGAATTAAGGAAAACTCATTGTTTCCTGTGCAATTAAAGTCTGCACTCTGATTTTTGGAAATAAGTTGCCATCTACCATAGCAAGATTCTTTACCAGGAGGCCAAGATGCAACACAAAGATCTTGACTTCTTGCAGCTAGAAAGGAGCAGTATGTTAGTAATGTGACATAACTTAAGATTGCAGTGAAAAAGTTGAGAGGGGGAAGAAATGTAGTTCTACAGCAAGTATGCAGCAAGTATGCATCAGTAATTAGTTTCTAATGACTGTACTGACAATAATATGCATAACAATTCTAGACCATTAGAATTGAGCAAAGGATAGCTTGTCCCACTGTACCTGCAGCCATTCTAGTGCTACTAGAATATAACACGTTGAAGTTTTTCATTGTTTTTCTAGCTTGTTAAAACAACTGTGCAAAAGAAACTGAGCAGACTAAAGCTGCTCTTATTTGCAGGGAATGCAGTTTAAAAGGCAATTCAAATCACTGTGGGATTCTTTTTACCTACTAGGTTTCCAGCCAGATGAAGAGATGAGTGAAATCTTCAAGACAGAATTTCAAATGAGATTGCTCTGGGGCAGCAAAGGAGCACAAGTTAATCAGAATGAAAGATATGAGAAGTTCAGCCAGATTTTAACTGCACTTTCCCGAAAACTGGAACCTCCTCCAGTGAAGCAGGTGGAACAATTAAGTATCTAAGACTATAAGCACTATTAAGTGATATACTTGAAATAACTGTAGCTTGCTTTCAGTAATTTGATACTGCACGTACTTGCGTTTCACAAGATGTTTAGAACTTCTAATTGCACAATGCACACTTGTTTTAAAACTACTGACTTCTACAACAAATTATTTATTGACTGTGTCACTACACTGTTTAATGATCCCTTTATGCAGGTAGGTCATCCCTGTAAAGAAGTTCCCTAGCTTTCTGCATTTCCTTAAGGTTACAATCTTTTGATAATGCCTAAGAATAGGGGCATCTGCATCATAATTATATTTAAATGAAGCAAATAGTGTAAATAAAGTGATGGATTAACTATGTGACAGTTGTATAATACTCCTTAACTGGGTATAAAACACTGTGTACAGAATTGTGAATTAAAGTATATCTTTATGCAAAATAATTTGCACACTGTAGTTGAAGAAATGACCTGTGACTGCAACAGAAGGCTCAAATTTCACTTTACCTATGGAAGTGGAAAATTAAGTTGTGTATGTGTTGGGACAATTGGAAGTTTTTTTTTTCCAGACAGCATGTGAAGCACTTTAATTTTTGCTGGAAGCTGGGCAGCTATGCTGCCAGGAAATGAATGATGAAACGGCAAGAACAAACAACCTAGGTAATTAAAATGCTTTCATATATGAGTAAAGGTGGGTGTACGTATATATTAAAACTTACTTCACATTCTGAGGTGAATCACGATAAGCAGTACTTAGATTTTTTTTCTTGGATGAAGAGTTACTTCAGATTTCATAGATAATCAGAGTGCATAATGTTAATATAAAGAATGCTTCAGCAGCAAATACTATATTGTTGTTAACATGTACAGACTTGACGTATAAGCATTCTCAGAAATTGTATAAATACTTAGGCAAGAACTGTAGTTACAGAGTTGCATTTGCTCATTGTAAGTAAGCCTGTTTCTGGAGTGAGATGTTAGAGCATTTGAAAGTACTAGAATAGGGTAAATAGGCAAATGAGCAAACCAACCATTACCAGAACGGTGGCAATCACTTCCCCTTTAGCTACAGTCACTGCAGATGTTCTACAACCATACCATGAGGTAAGAGCTCCTGTTTATGTTGTCACACTGCCACGTCTCCCTATCAATATTAAGAAAAAGGTTGAAGCTAATTTTTTAAACCATGAAAAGATTTTTTATTCCATGAAAATATTCTCAACAGAGAACACTATCTTTAAACAAAGCATTTAACATTTAGGAAATCAACATGTGCACAAAAAGAAGATTAAAAATTACTGGAAAAGGCAAGTCTTTTAGACACCTCACATTCAGAATTTTAGAATAAGTGATTTATAACTAGCTATGCAAGGACAGATGTATTTTTTCCTATGCTTAATAACCCTCCCACAAGTTGCACTATCCCTAGTGAAAGCAACCTGCCTTCAATGGAAGCAAATCCTGGTTTAGAAAAACAAACAGTAGTGTAAAAAGAACATTTTGTCCTTTCCCAGGAAGTGTTATTACTGACCTGTACGGCTGTTAGCCAGGCAAACCACAGGCCCTTTAGCAGAAAATACGCAGATCACATTTCTTCCTTTCCTCTAGTTTTAAAATGAAAAAAGTACTATTTAAAAAAAAAAAAACCTACGTAAATAGTTTTGTCAGTATTGAGTATTGTCACATTATAATATAAATAACCCTGTATACAAGCTCCAAAAATCTAAACTTTAGCATTTAATAGCCCCCATAATACACTAGGTCAAGCTGTGTAATAATGGTATAAAATGAATAAACCTCTACACAAGTCACTCAAATTCAGTTTTACTGGTAGTACAGTTCCTAATAACACTGAAATTAAAAAGAATCCATCCAGCACTTCTGCATCCAAATATTGCTTCAGACCCCAGAAAAACAGGATGTTTTGATTATTATTTCCCAAACAGCAGTTGGCTGGGTTGACAAGCTTTGTTTGATGCAAATATCCCCCCCGCCCAAAATCTCTAATCTAATTATTATCACCCTAATAGATCAGATATGATGTACTTATTAATAGAACCACAAATGGGAGGCAAGACAACATAAGCAACAGGGGCACTGCAGACAACTATATTTACACGTATAAACATCCAAATTTCAATTGTTTACAAGTAAAAGTGCACATAGATCATTACGAAGTATCACTCAAATTTCAACTGGTCCATACAATGAAGCATCACCTAGAAACGGACTAGCACTGCAGTAATTCAATCAAAATTGGAACTTCATAGTCAAAAAACTAAAAGACAGTTTTCATAAAAATAGTTTTAAAAATATTAAAATCAAATTAAGAGATACACATCCCAATGTATAAAATTCATGATGCACCATGTATCCTGTAAAGTAGAGCTCTACAAAACACCTACCATGTCTACCTCAGCAGCTGCAGCACTGTGGAAAGAGCTGAGACACAAAGCCCTTTGTGAGATACTGTAAGTGGTAGTGTTGGCAACAACAGATTTAGGCACTATAGTTTAAGGCAGCAGTAGAATGGCAAGTGGTTGACTTCTGAAAATAGTCATTAGCTCGCAGTGGTGAATCTCTCTGGCGGCGTTCCAGGTTTTCAGTGCTGACAGTAGGTTACTGAAGTGCTGAAGATGGACCACAGGTCTAGAAGTTTCTCTTGACTGCATTGTAGGTTAGAGCTGGGATGTATCATTTCCCCGAATCAACGTAATATAAATACATTACGGTCTCTTACCAGTTATGCTAAAAACTGGAATGTAATGATGGTTGTAGTGGAAAAGTTATAGCAGCATACATGGATACTGGATGAAACTCTAGTACTGAAGGTATTTAAAGAGAATGATTTGTTACAAAATAAGAGAAGCAATGATGTCAAACAAGCGTTATGCAGATATGCCTGACTGTCCTAGGCATGCAAGAGGAGGTTAAGGGCGAGCATGGAGGTGGTGCAGGCAGACTGGTAGCTGACATGGTTCTAAATGACTGCCATTTAAGATGAGTAGGAAAGAGTACAACCAAACCAACTAGAATGTAGCATGAGCTAAAATACAGTTTGGGCCTCTCTGACCACCTATGACAATGCAAATAATGCAATTTTAGGAAGAGTTGCCTTTTTACTCTGGTAATGGAATCCTATTTTCCTGCACAAATTTAAGAATTTGTAATACATCCTTAATTACGTATGGAAATGCTAAGAATGTTAGTGACTAAAATGTATGTCTGCATGCATTCATGCAACTAGCTTTTCCCCTTGTTCAATGGGCATCCCAGTCTAACACCTCCCTCCCACCCCCCGCCCCAAGCAGCTGCATGTAACCTCCTTCAAGATCTCGCCCATTTTCTCAGAAACCCGCTTCAGGAACCTGCAGTCCAAGAGGAAAAAGAAAAGAACAAAGTTACTGAAGGCCTTTAGAAGACAGGGAAGCGTGCTCAGTTCTAATAGGCCATTCTCAGTGGCTATATACTAGCCTTGTTTTACTCTCATAAATTCACATTAGAAATACAAGCAATAGTTTCTAGATGAAATCAAGTAGTGCAATGCAGTTTCCAAGCCTCAGTGATTTAACAGTGAGGGGAAAAGAATTAGTTTTCAAAAAACCTTGATTTCAAACTAAACATGATATAATTCAAAGACAACTTATAGGCACAGATTAGGAATCTAAAATCATTCCCTTTTCAGGAGCAAATGGAGGTTAAAATTGAGTAAAACACTAAGAATTAATTAAATGTGGCTTCTGTTGTTGTTGAATTTTTTTTGGTTCAAGGTGTCTATAGTTAAAACAATGCAGTTGTGTCCCATACACAACGTTCTACATGAGAACTACAGCAAGGGAAGGAGAGGCAGGTCAGTGGACCTTCTGTCCTTTCTAATCATACTGTTTCTTCCTGAGTAATTTTGTTGAGCTTTTTGATTCAGAAAGATCTTCCTGTTTAAGAAGTGAAAGATGCCAAGCATTTGCTAAGGAAGGAAATTCATAATTTTCAGTAACTGAATTCAGTTAGTAGAGGATAAAACACTTGTTTTAAGCATATAGTTTTAAGTCAGGGAAGTGAACAGTATGTCTTAGAGATCTTCAAAACTTAAGTAATTTTCCAGTTCTCTATAAAGACAAAGTGTTGTACAGAACAAGCAGGAATCCTGGTCTTTCTCCATTTTATAGCTGAATTGGATTTAGTGCTTTGTAGAGCAGGAACATTTTATCAGTGAAACAAAGCAGAAAGCATTAGCCAGAATTATGGACCAATTTAATGCTGTTATCTCTAGAAAAGCTACAGCAAACTCACATTGCAAACAATAGAGCATTCCTGACTTCTGTTATTCTAATGCTTTCCATGAACCTGCCTTACTATTTTTCCACTATTTTCCCTGGAAAACGTACACTTGAAAGTTGCCAATTTACTGTTAGATATAGGTTACTGCACCTTTGCTGTTTTTCTCTAGCGTTACATCTATATAAGATGTTGGTACATAGCCTTCCTCTCCATTTTGTCTTCGAGCTCTTGTCCACCCATCTCCTTTGTCCTCCTCAATAATGTACAAAATTTCCCCTTCTTTCATTGCCAGAGTGCCTTCATTATGACCTGGGAAAATAGAAGGCAAAGAAGACAGAATTTCAAGTATTTTTCTCAGAATGTAGTTTCCAGATTACATATAAACAGGAAGTATCAAAAATCTGTGAAGCAAACATATGGTCAAACAGGCTGAGACAGACAAAAACCTAGTCCAATCTCTGTAGCTGAATATTCGCCAAAGCTGTGCTAACTTTTCTGTAGAAACAGCACAGAAGTAGTGCTTATGAACTAAACTTATTTCCATGCTCTTATAAGCAACTAGTTTCTCATGAAAGTTTATTTACTTTACATTATTTTACTTGAATTCTCTGCAGCAAAACATCCATACCCTATAGTCAAATTATTTTTCAGTCAAGCAACCATAGTATATGTTGTTAACCTTACCATCAAAAGGATATATTGCCTTGCAGTGTCCTATAGCTGGTAATGGATCATCATCTTCAAACTCATCGTCAAACTCATTTGGATGCGCATGCTGCTGCGGTGGGCCTCGGACTTCCTGATTTGCATCATCCGTGTAACTCCCTTCAGGGCTATAATGCAATGATTGCAGCATGAGGATTCTTCAGAGTTCTCAGCTCTGAAACTCTGAACATATATACATCATAGGAAAGTGCAAGACCATGGATATTTCTTTGGGAAGGCATGTTAACAGTTCAGGAAGTGATCTTCTGAAAGTGTTCTGATCTAACAACAAAGACTTGGACCAAATTCTCTTACAAAACCAAAGAAATCTGACATACCTGTCTTTGCAAAACATGGAAAACAGGTCAGTGTAATGTAATGGAAGAAGACAGCGTTAAAAGGTACTATGACCAGGTGTTACAGTTCAACTCTCAATTTTTCTACATTACCATGATGATCTAAGTGACCTCTAGAATTTAGAACTAGTAAGATTATCCTATAGAAGGACAGAAACTTCCAGAGGATAAGCAGCAACCCATTACCTTCTATTAACTATCAGAGAGATATACTGATATTAGTATAGATATAAAAGGAGCGGAGATAGAATAGTGACCTCTCTCTGCCCTGTGTTACAAGGTGGTTGATATCACTGCTGTGTCGCCTGTCAGTTCTGGCTGCTACTTTTCCTTCAACTTCAGAGAGCCAGGCCTTGAAGAAAAGAAGACAAATATTGGTATCAAGATGAAAGTTGATTCTAAACCAGCAACTACAATTTAAAAAATGCACTTAACTACATACTGTTTAGTTGTCAGCATACAGCCACAGAGAGACTGTATTCACCTATGAAGTCTTGAAATTATTTTATATGAAGCATGAACCTAACCCCCTCTGCTTAGCCTGTACTCTGTACTAGTGTTAAGTAACAGAGAAAAAAAAATCTGTAATCACCTATGTCTTGCAGAATAGTTCATTCATAAATTCTTCTCAACATCTCACATCTACAATAAAGTACGCTGTCATTCCAGCTAGACTAACATTCCCAAAAATAGAGCACCCCACAAAAAATTGTACTGGGAGATTTTGGTTTAATCAAGTAGCTTCACAGCTGATATATAACCCATAAGGCAAAGTACAATATTACCATTCATGTACATTTTCTAAGAAATTGTTTTAGATTCTAACCTCATTCTTGTGTATTTCCATCCGCAGACGGTCCATGTTGCTCATTGTCTCAGCTAATTTTGGCTGTAAACTGCTTGGATCACCCATCTGGGGATTTTTTTCATAAACATCTCTCATCTTGATGAGGGCATCTCTAACAACACAGAAAACCCCACAATAATTATAAAAATTATATATACCTGCACTGGTTCCTTAAAGCAAAAACAATGCTTATGTTTGAAATCTTAGCCCATGATTAGAGTTCACAGATACTAAACAAAGATACTGTACTGCAGCAGGAGGATGCAGTGGTAGCAGAATCTACATACGGCCAATCTTCGATTAAAAATGCTTTTAATAGCTTAGAATAGCTTATTCTCTTCTAATTTTTGAAGTTTTTGGCTAAAGCATAGGACTTTAATTATGATGCACTCACTTTTGGTCAGTTTCCTTCTGTAGTTCTCTGTTGAGTTCATCAATTCTCTGCTGAAGTTTCTTGCGTCTTTGTTCTGGAGGAAGGTGGCTGAAGTCTTCCAGTGCAGGGCCCTGAAAATATAAATACTATTACACATGTAACACACACATCTAGACAGCTGAACTGACATACCCACACATGAACGGTGTTCACTGGAAGCAAGATGGACCTTCTTAGAACTCTACTTGACACACAGCTCATTAAAAGACCACAACAGAATTAATGCGTGTTTTTGGTGCTATCCTGTAGTCACTCATTCAAGGTTCTTTCTACCTTCTGTAACTGCTGGCTCAGTGCTGCGATTAATAATCTGTAGATTATGCGCTAATTAGTCTAAGAAGCTGAGCCATGAAACTCCCTATTTTAGCCACTGCCCCAGTGCAGACGTAGCAAAACCAACATTACTTACTGAACATTTATTTCAGTCAGAAGAAAAATCTAACGTGTATATAGCACATATATAATTGAATCTTTCCATGGACTGTGTTTTCAATGGCTACTTGGATGCTGTCAAAAGAAGAACACTGTCATTTGGACCTCTGTTCCAAAATATTAATATAGTTCTCTTTCGGAAGTTCATCAATCTTGCTAGAAAACATATTAAAAGAACCTCAATTAGACTTAGAGAGTTCTGACACATTTTACCTAGAGTAAAACCAGTTCACAGAGCACAGAATTTATACAATCAAACAAAACTTGCTCATATATTCCAAGTAACCTTAAAACCTGCTAATTCTCAATTATTATTATTATTATTTTTTAAACTTAAGGCCAAATATTGTTATCAGCCCAAATTTGCAAAGGTTTGATTGCAAGCTTTTGCTAAGATTATAACTAGTATGGTAGAATTGGCATGTATCAAAGCATGGGAGGAGATTTTTAGCAATCATATGAATTTGATGTGCCAACTTTCCTCCGTGAGTGATAGACACTTAAGCTGCTTATTAAGAAGGAAATAAGGTACACATACTAATAACAAAGTTACATTACTTTCTTACAAGTATTTTTAGGTCAAGAAAACCTGCTTGCCATTACAGAAACCCTCCACAGATGTAAAATGAGCTGGACAGCATTTCTTTTGACAAGAAGCAGCCTGATAAACTTTACTGTCAAGATTTTCACACAAACAGCCTTAGGTCCAGATGCAATTCCGAGTTTCTAGATTCCCCCATCTTAATGATCTTCTTGCCTCTCAACTTCTTGGCTCTCCTCCACTTCTAAAATCCTAATCTCGCTACTGTTTAAGATGGAAATACATTACCCCATTAAAAAAAAAAAAAAAAAAGGGGAGATCAAAGTATGGTGTTTCAAAAACAAAGCAAGAGTGTTTCTTAGAAAACAAAAAGGCTTTCAGGTGCTTCCACACACTACAGAAAAACAGATAATCACGTCCTTTGTATCATTGTTCCTTACAGGTCAATTAATTAAAACCAGTGAGTAATCAGAGGAACACAGTTATTCATGTGAATTTTACTGTTTTACACTGCAAAGTTACAATATTGATTAAGGGGCATTCTTCATTTAACATAAAAGCTTTCTAGTACTCCTAAACATAAAGGATCATCTCTACTGTAAATGTCAGGTTAAATTCAAGTGCATGAATTTTGCAATATTCACTATTCCTCTTTTAAACAAGTCTTGTAATCTTGTATACTCTTATTTTACGCTGCTTTAAAAATTATTTCTGATACAGAGAAAACACTAAGCATTTCCATTATCACCAACTGATGAATACTGGTCAACCTTAAAATCCCAAAACCACAGACTAAATTGCAGACAGATCACAAGTCTCATTATCTCACATTAAGCATGTGGATGACTAAGAACATGATC
>JAOWBP010004015.1:3137218-3148595 GCA_028571105.1 Tragopan temminckii
TGAAAAGTTTAGATGGGAAAGGGAAGGAAAGAAAAAGCGCCATGAAAAGAGAAGCCACGACTCCGCCGGGACTCGAACCCGGAACCTTTGAATCCCTTCAACCCTCTAGAAGTCCAATGCGCTATCCATTGCGCCACGGAGCCACCTGTTGGATTCCTCGCGCACCGCCTATGGAGCCTGCGCGCGGCGGCACGGGCGGCTGCGCGGAGAGAGCGGCAGGGCTGCGCGCGCCCCGCCTCGGGCGCGTTCTGTTCCGCGCGGTAACGACGGTACTCGTGCACGGAGCCCCAGCTCGCCTGCCCCTGCCCGGGCTGCCAGGCCCCAGGTGCCACGGCGTTCGGGTCGCGGCTGGGGACAAAACTGCTCTGTTGTACCTCAGCCGGTGTTGTGCGGCACACCGCTTTTGTAAGAATCTCGCATTTTGTGTAACAGTAATTAAAAAGTTTCAGTGTCTAAAATATGAGGAACCGGGAATCAGATGAAGTTGGCGTAGAATAGGCTCATTATGATACGTGCTTCTTTTGCCATAGCATCAAGGGCTGAGGTACCCTGTGAAACACAACCATGGGGACCCGGGCAATGAAGGCACCGTGTGACGTGCCCCGTGTGCTGCCCTAGAGTCAGCCGGTGTACCTGTGGGCAGCTGTGAGCCAGTGCTTTTGTGCACTGGCTGCTTCTCACACTGCTTCTGCTCAGGGTGAGGGGATGACAGGAAGGTCTTGGCTTTTGAAGCATGATGTTGGATTTGCAGCCCTTAGGGTAATAAAGTCTGATAATCATAGAATCTTTAGAGTTGGAAGGGACCTTTAAAGGCCATCTGGTTCAAAGAAGCCAACAGACCATCTAAGAATCAAAGCTGTACAAGAGTCAGAGGAGATCTAACTGGATTTACAGGCTCTAGGTCTGTGCAGTCTTGCTGTAACTGTTCCATTCTGGACAGAACTTGTTGCGCTTACTCCTGGTAAAGAAACGTTCTGCATTTGCAGATGAAAGACTGCACCAGTTCATTTCTTTACTGTTTCTTTTGCATCCTCAGACTGTAATGACTCAGGCCCTGTGCTTCAAAAAGGAAACAGAACTTTTGCTTTTAAGAATTTAGACGATTCTCGAAATAATAAGCTTAAATTCATGTTCCACTCAAATCACTTGTATGTAACTATGAACTGCCATAAATGTTCTGTAGTTTGGAAACTCCTGGCATTTATTGTGGGGCAAACTGAGTGTCCACATACCACCAACGTGTTTTGAGACGATGGTAACTTTGGACAATATGTCATTAAATGATTGCAGATAGTGTAGAACAGGAGGTCGGATGTAGCCTCCCCCCTGTAAATGTAGTCCCTGCGCAAAATCAACGTTTCGTTTTGGACAGCAGATGGAGCTGCTGAATGAGAAACCGCTCATGAGTTAAGGAAATGGGTTACATTGAGCAGACGCGACCAATTAATCTTTGCTGACTTGGATGGGTACTTTAGATTTTGGCTCTCCTGTAGCCAGCTGAAGCTCAGTTCTCTTGCAAGCTGTCTTTCATCTTAGCTTCTCTTCAAAGTTATGCTCTGTTTCAGGAAGTAGGTGTTTACAGGAGTCTGGCAGCACTGGTTTTAGTTACTGGCAGTTTTCACTGAACTAAGCTGGGTGCTGTTTTGCTAATTTTAGATATGAGAAGAAACTGCAGTAGTAATACTTTGACACAAGAAAGCAAGAGGATCAAAGGCAGGCCAAAAATAGCAGTGCTCCATGGCACTTTTATGTTGATAATTAAAAAATCCAAATGTTAATTATGAAATTCTTCAAGAGACTTTCTAAAACTTTGGTTTCAGCACTGTTCTCCAGTGGGTATTTGCTTCATGGAATTACTTCATGCTTGATTTATAGACCATTTCTGCTTTGATTTTTTTTTTTTTTCCCTTGTTCACATAGCTTAACACTGTGACAAAGAGCTACGAGTGTGTTGCTGTATAGTCCTGCAGCATTTCACTCATCTTATATTGGTGCTGTATTTCAGGAGCGTTGCTTTGTGTGCATTTCTGTTGCAAAAGGATAGAGAGCTGCCCAGATTATTCTAGAAAGGCAGAGTTCTTTCCCTCTGCATTAACATTTCAGTTTTTATAATAAGCAAAAGTTTGTCACTTCTCCAACTTTCTCATGTAGCTCTTCTCAGTGTTCTTTTGTGCGCTTTCCTCAAGTTGCATACTGAGCAAAGTACTTGTCTGTGAGGCATTAGCAATGAATGTTCCTAACTACACCAACTGCTGTTGATCTTTGGCCTCTGTCTGTTGGGATTTCTGTTTGCGTGGCAGCCCTCCATTTCTAGTTCAACTTTGTGTTGTATTTGTTGGCTTGGTTTTTTGTTGTTGCTTGTTGTTGTTGCTGCTGCTGTTTTGTTTGTTTGCTTTGAAGAATGAAATCCTAGATTTCATTCACCTTATTGTTCAGTGTGCATTTGTTCTTCTTTGCTTGAGTTTATTTCTTTGGTATCATGAGATTTCATCTAGCTTCTCTTTTGCTATTCGTTATTTTCAAAGCGAACAAAGAGATGAGAAACAGATAGTTTTGTCTCAGTTGAATCCTCAGAGTGGTCCAAAGGGCCAAAACAGTCCCAAAAAGTACAAGCCTAAGTTAATAATCACCAAAGAAAAGGCTGGATGTGCAAAGTTTTGTTCTTGCCTTTCGTTTTGCAACCTAGATGTAACCATCTGGGCTTTTATTTTTTAATTTTTTATTTTTAAATTAACATCAAGCTAATGAATACCTACAGAATTCAGTTGTTCCTCTAAAGCTTCTCGAAGATGTCACTGTAGTTCAGCTCCTCTTGTGCACAGCTGGTCATCTGTGAGGCAACTTCAACATTTTGAGATGAAACTTCCTCTGGGAAAGCCTTTCTGTATATACGTTATTTTATTGGTCAGTTTCCATTTATCAAACTCGAGTGACAAAAGATGTATGATGGAATCTATCCAGAGGGCTCAGCTGCTTCTCAGCAAGCTTCCCTTCTCCTTCATGTGATTTCATTGAATGCTATTGGATGATGAGCTTCTCCTGTTCCCTGTTTATTCTGTTGCTTCCTCAACTCGGTTACTTGGTTGTTGAACGGTGCAGTTGTATTGTCCTAAATAGACCTGACACACTGATACCAATTGTGCTGTCTCTGACATAGTTTACTTACAAAACAAATAGAAAACCCCCAGCAAGTGTACAGATTCAGTCTCAAGGCTTCAGGAATGTTCAAGAAGTAGAATATGTTTCTCTAGCTTCTGTGCTTATTATGGTATTACAAAATATCTAATACATAAATTTTGTTCATAAAGGATTAAAAACAAGAGTTTGAAAATAGAGTTAAAAGATACTGATTCTGAAACAACCAGAACCAATCCTTGCCCTCTGCTACACTGTTTAAATGCACTATTTATTCTCCTTCCTCACTCACATGCTCTTTGATGTGCAGGTATGCAACAAGTGCAGGGTTTAAGCAGTGCTGCAGTGTGGGTACTGGGAATGTTTTTTAAATAATCATGCTGGGTTAACTTCTGCTTTCATCTGAACCACTTTGAATACAACCATACTGAATCAGCTTCGTGAAGTTATTTCAGGGCTATGCTGGTGATAGTAAAATTTGACCAGTAGTGCTTCGCTTCTTGTTGTTGCCAACAGGGTGGCACAGTGTTCACTTTAGGTGATTTTTGCTAATCTGTTCTTTGGAGAAGTCTCTCATTAATAAACCCAAGCTTTAAGTCCTATTATTACCATTCTTTCTGGGAAAAAATGCTTTTAATCTTTAGTGATTTGGACCCCATATGAATAGAGGTAGGAAGATAAAATACAGCAGACTCTTGTTTCTTTGATAGAGAATACTTTAATATTAGTGGGATTTGGTTTGTTTCCTACATTTCTCACTTGAGGGCTGTATGGGCTGTTTATCCTGACAGCTAAAAGCTAGGGTTGGATTGCTGTGTCCTGCCAGCTGGGTGCTAAGCACTCACCTTGGCTGTGTGTGCTCAGCACTACTGCTGGAAAAAACTTGCCAGGCATGCTCTAAAATGATGAAAAGCTTTTATTCTTAATTAAATTTTGCTTTTCACTCAGTTGTGAATATAAGCGACTGACTCAGCATAATATATGAATACTGAATCTGATCTAATTACAGAAACAATAGCATATAAAAATCATATCCGTTTGTCAGTTCTTTAACTAAAAATATTACCCAGAACTGTGTACAGATACTCTTCTCTCTCCCTCAACAAGTTTTTACTTGATCTGTTTCAAATATACATTGATTTGACTGTACTGGAAACTTTCAGAAAGTTATCTTGCTGTTGATTTTTGGAGCCAGCAACTGTATTCTGAAGGTTTGTTTGTAAATTTCCCTTTGAAATTTCCCTTAATTGAACTGTTTCACCACTTGTGAATTTGATTTTGGTAGCTAAATTCACAGTGTGCATTGTGAGGTAATGGAGCGGCGAGGACTTGGAGCCAGGAGTTCTCAGACACTACCCTTGTGCTTGTCCTTTACTTATGGCACAGCTCAGCAAGCTGTTTGCGTTCACTTGCACTGAGAGAGAGGAGCGTGTCCAGCTCAGTGTTCTGCAGGAGCTGTAGCTCACGGTTTGCCTGAGGAATTGGCCGACTCTCCAGTCAACGCCTGCAGCCTTCAAAATCTACATTCATGTTCTTCTCACTCTTTCACCCCACCTGGCAGGCAGTGATGGAGTGTGCTGCAGTTAGGGCTGAGCACCTGGTTCTGTGCAGGCAGAGAAGTTGCTTGGCAGCTCATGGCACATCCCCAAAGAAAACAACAGGAGTTACCTGTGGATACTGTGGCTCCTTCAGATGAAAAGGTGCTGCTAGAGGGACATCACTGGTGCCTTAGGTCTGCAGTATTGCTGCACGTGATCTGCCAAATAGCAAACAAAGCTTGCCCCATTTTGCAGCATTTACAGAAATTTTCTCTTCTTGTGAAAATGAGCATTCTCTTTTATGCAGGTAGAAATCAGAAATTATTTTTTAGCAAGCAGCCAGCAAAGTCTTCTGGTTTATTTATTTATTTTAATATAGTTTATGTTCAAGTTTCAGTTCAAGAAAAAAGCAGGAATAGACTGAATCCTATGTCACTTGGGCAAAAAACATCCCTGAAGGTTATGTATAAATTGGATGTGAAGGTGACAAATGGTGTGAAGCAGAAGTGTGGGCAGCATACGGATGGGATGATAGTGAGATGAGAAGGTACTTTTTGGTACTCTGGAAGAAGAGTAAGTGGGAGTGAAGGAGTTTCAGGCTTATAGGAGAGTGATGCACACTGTATTGGTTAATGTGGTTAATATTAACCATATTGGTTAATATTTCCTCTGGAATATAACTCCACTTTTCTCCAGGATCATCTACCACACAGTCATATTTTGTTGTACTTTTTAATTGTGTTACAGCTAGCTATTTTCTGTGTGGATTGGGAAAATAAATCACGTTTGGCAAAATGTGTTTTTTTCTTATGAAGCTTTTGAAATTGGCTTTTTTTAAAATTTATTTCTGCTCTTCTGTCTATCAGGAATTATTTTTCTCTGCTTTAACAGCCATTGTGGAAGAATGTTAAATTAGCAACTGATATTTATAGCTAAACCTTGCTTAATGGTTGTTCCATGTCCTTTCTTCCTTCCAATTTTTGTCTCATAAAATCAGTCACTGAAGTTAATACAACTTATTGCCCCGCAGAAGTTAGAGTATAAGGAAACAAAATGCTGCTCATCAAAGGCTCTTCTGTGCAGATAGCACAGACACAAAGACTTCTTTGTGATGAATGTGCAGATTAGCTCTGCCACTCTAAATCACCACTGAATTTTCCTCAATTCTAGTGTTGCAATAAAATAATGTCCATTTGTTCTTTTGTGGAGCTTTAATTTTATTTCCAAAAATACTGTCAGACAGCAAGCACTGACTTAACAACTTATCAAAAAAAGTCTGTGTGAAGAGTTGATTGGAATTTGCCCATGTAGTCTCTAAAAGGTCTCTTTTTTTTTTTTTTTTTTTTTTTTGTGGAAGTGGTATCTACTTATATATGCATTAATCTTCATTTGTTTGAACTAGTAATGTGTACCAATCATTGCTGCAGCAAGAAGCTTCCAGTTTCTTTGGTATTTGGAAATCGTAGTAATCTGTTCTTTTTTGCCTTCTTTTTTCCTGTGGAAATAAAATAAGTATTATTTTTATTGCAGTATGTGTTTGTGAGTAATATTGTACGTATTTCAGTTTGCAACCACTAAGATATGAAATCCAGAGGAATAAACTGGAAAAGCCTGAAAGAAGTGCCGTCACAGCTCATCTGAAGTTGCAGAAAGACTTGGGCAGACATTTGCACTGAGACAGCTGCTCAGTGGTGGTTCAATCAGTTTTTCATATATGTGGAATTTTTTTAATGATTAATGTGAATGCTATAAATTTTTTAAGTGTTTTGATGACAAAGCTGGTTTGGAAGGGTCACTTTTTGTATTTGGTATTAATTGCAAACTTAATTGGTATTATATGGAGAGCTTGAGACTTCTGACTGACAGTTTTGCTACTCACAAGCTGAGTAATGGAGACCATCTTCCTACTTGTGCTGTGTGATGTTCAAGTGGTGTACATATGGATGTATATATAATATTGTATAGGGTATACATTATATTGTAAATATATAATAAATATTGTATATTTTATTTATTATATTGCATGGTTTTAAACTGAGACAGAGGAGAGTTAGGTTAGATATTAAGAAGAAGTTTTTCACGCAGAGGGTGGTGACACACTGGAACAGGTTGCCCAAGGAGGCTGTAGATGCCCCATCCCTGGAGGCATTCAAGGCCAGGCTGGCTGTGGCTCTGGGCAGCCTGATTTGGTGATTGGTGACCCTGCACATAGCAGGGAGGGTTGAAACTAGATGATCGTTGTGGTCCTTTTCAACCCAGGCCATTGTATGATTCTATGGTTCTATGATAACTTAGTGTCAACAGGACGGTAAATAATTACTTTTAAGCAAAGAGACAAATGCTAAGAAGTAACTTTAACCACTCTGTCAAAAATACAAAGAGTTTTTTTACGTAATAGATGGATTGGCTTCTAGTGTTTCTGTACTTCTTTGATTTGCAGCAACTTTGGTTCTTTAGAATAATAGAATCATATTCTTTATTAAAATTATGCGCATCTCAACAGCCAGTGGTGTTACTAAGTGGCTTTTTTTCCTCTGAATTTTAATTCCCAGCACCAGTTGGTGCCAGAGGGTGCCAAAGGGCAGTGCAATCTTCAGAAATTCCTAGTAGTGTTATGTACGTAATGTACCTTTTCTAAATGTGCCTGTTTTGATCCTCTCAGCCTTTTCTTGTTTGTGTGTTCACCACTGTTATAGTGTAGTACCAGAACACTCCTGACTCTAGATTTTTGTGTAATGATAGCAAAGCATTCTTCTCACCAGCAGCTGGCACCATCCAAGACAAATTTTCAAGTATGCAGATAAATTTTGCTGAGCTACAGCCACAATTCTTGTGATGTCCTTGCCTTGCTTGTTCTGTCTTTAGTTAGGGGGGGTGGTGGGGGTCAAAGGCTGGGATTTCTGTTTCTACGTGTCACGCTTACCAGCAAAAGAAGTTAGTAACAATAACTTTGAAATGCATTCGTCGTTCTTAGTAAGACTTCATAGTGCAATTAATTTTATAATTTATTTGTTTTTGTGATGACTTTGTCAGATCCACCCATGTTCCTCTGTTCACATTTCTTCAAAGTCTCACAGCTAGTGTGCTTTGAACAAGGCAGACTAAAGTACAAGTACTATTGACAGAGGCACTTGCATTTTGGGGGCCTGGAAATTTGACTTCAGGAAATGGATGTTGTGCCTTTGTTCCTTGAATGCAAAAGATTTAAGATACTTTGAATTACATACGCATTGTTTCTTACTATTTTTTAATTTCAGAGGTAAAAAATACCATACATTTTTGTCTTTACTGCTGAAGAATAGCAGTGTATTTCTAAATTTGGTTTTAGTTCTTGAATCAGCCATAGGAAAATGCAATCTTTGGCTGAAGAATACTCTCACACAGTATTTGTCAGACTTGAGTGACGTAAAATTGTTCAGCAGCTTACAATCGCTGTATTGCCAGGCTGGATTAGTGAAAGTCCCCTGTGTGCAAACGCATTTGATCAAGTTCTTGCCAAGAAGCAAATGCTTCTTTTTGTCTTCCTCTATGGCCACACTCACTATTAAACTGAGTTCAAATAATAAACTGTGACAACTAAAATTCTTGAAAGCAACCATTAATTTCAGGCCAATATTTTTTCTTTCTGCCCCAGCAGCAGATTGCAATTAAGAGTCTCAATGCTTGGACACTTACCTACCTCACTTTTGTTGAAGGTAGGTATCTAGGGGCACTGTTAGTTCCTGCAGGAAGTTACAGCTCCAAATTGTGTGGACATTATATAATCCTTTGCAGCGGATTATTTGATTGGAATGATAATTAGATGTATTGCTAAGAGTTCTCTATGTCATATAAAAAGGTTTCTGGAAGGGAAGAAAATAATCTAGTCGTTGCTGGAGACTTTTCTCTATATTTTTAATAATAGGCCTGTTGCTTCATTTATTGAAATAGTATCCTCAGCTTAGTGCTGCTTTCTCAACTTCATCTAGTCTCATTTGAAACAATCAGCGTAGATTTGTTTTGAAACAGTTTTTATTTGTTTATTTTAGCAAATCAATGTATGTGGGTTCATCATCATCCTGATTGTTAACAGTAATTTTTAGAAGAGGTTAAACAGGATCTGAACTATCAAACTGGATGTAAGCTTATTAATTTATAGGGAACGGTTGGTGTGGAAACTGGAAACTTTGAATCTGACTGTTTTCCTTCATACAGGCGTGTTTTTAATTTAGTAGTGTTCAGTTAACAGGAATTGGAACAAAGTTTGATGATATTTTCTCTAGCTTCTTCAATAATGTGAAACATTTCTTTTAGACCTCTTTCGTCTGGCTGTGAAATAAAAAAGATTAATATTTACTTCTACTTGGATCATCTGCAGGAAATAAAAGATCATAAACAACTCAGAAAATCATTTAGATACCAATATATCAAATGCAAATCAAGTGAACTTTCCAGCATTTAGAACAGTGACCTTCAACCTGACTTTGAGTCAAGAATTTCTGTTTCCAAGGCTGCTCATTCTTAATGCCAGTATTTTCCTGGCAAAATGTATGGATCTTTTGTGGTGTGTTGTTTGATGGAGAATGAATGAAACCCCTCTGGCATATTTATCCTGCTATCTCACTTGGGATTTGAACTATTTTGCCAGAAAAGAAAGTTCAGTGCTCTCACTTTCCTTTCTAGTCCCCTCCTTGTTGCATGAGTATTTTTTCAACTATAGAAACTAGCAGTGTTTTTGGAGAGTCAGTAAAAGTTGAATGGTTTTGAACAATAGCCAACATTTACAGAGTACTGTATAGCTGTGATTTTGAAGCTGTCATCAGCAGTATTTTGTATCTTAGAATGAGAGGAAACATCAGATTTCATTTCATCAGTACAGTCTTTTTTAGTTTGCTTAGTCTCTTTTTGTATTTTCCTTGTCTCACGCAGTTGAAATTAGAGCTATCTGAAACGTTACCATTTGTATCAGTGTTAAAATAAAGTATACTGAGAAATGGTCTTTCTTCCTTCTTTTTATCTGTTTATTTTATTATTTATTATTTAAAAAGACAGATACTTTTTAAAAAGAAAAATACTGTTATCCCATATGAAGCTTCTTAATTTCCAAATGTGTGACTGTGTCTTTTGTTTGCTACATATAGAGCATTGATAAGAGTTTATACATAATTATTAAAAGGCTTTCCGTTAAAACAATTAATTTGAGTTTGTAATTAGACCCAAGAGAGGGTGATTTTACAAAGACAATTGAAATTGCACGTAGATTCTGGTTCTAAGTGTATATTTACAATATATGTATTTTGATTTACGTGTGAAACTAATTTGCAGATCCAGAAATACGTGTAAAAACCTAATTGATGCACATTTTGTTAACAGAGTAAGAAACAATCTCCATTTCAAATATTCTCTAGTGGGAATACATGCCACTTCTTTTTTAGGGGAGAGCCATCTTTTGTGCAATTATCTGTGACTGGATTATCTCATAGAACTGCCTTGTATTTATTAACCTCTTGTTAGATTTGGATAGCTTGCTAAGAAAGTAAAAGAACCCTGTTTTAGTGAATGCACTTACAGAATGCACTGTGCAGACATAGTTTTTGGGAGGACAGAACAGTTTTACAGATTATCTTTCTTGAATTAATTATCCAAGAAATAGCAAGGCAATAATCTGTATCACCTTATTACAACGTAATTGATTTTATTCGAGTAAGTTATTACCAGTAACTTTAAAGAAAACATTATTATTTACCATGAAGACTTATCATTGAAGTTCCACTGAACTATCCATTGAAGATCCTGCTAAATGTATGAGCTGGCTTGTGCGTATCTACACTTCACATTATTGACTGATAGCTGGAGTAATTGCCCCTATCTGAGCACAGAGAAGGAGCATCAATGAAGTTGGCACTGAAAAACGTGTGGAAACCTTGACATATACCTGTAGGGAGAGCTGTTGTCATTAATGAACTGTAACAGTGATTACGGGATAGCTGCACCAGTCCTCTAAACTGGTAACTGAATATTCCATTCTAGCGGAGACCTTTTGTGCTGGTCTCTATAACAGTACCTCTTTTCTCTAGAATGAGACATCCAGAATTTTTAACTTTTGTATAGTAAAAGTTTAAATAGAAATACCAAAATGGCTTTTAATATCTGTCTTTAATCCAGAGTCACTTCACTTCCATTTGCATCTCCATTTGATGCTTTTCCTTCAGCAGTATTATATACCCACGTGTTTGAGGACTGATGTCTTTTTGATTGCTTCTTTAGAAATTCTTTTTGAGATTGTTGGTGAAAATCCAGTGGTAGTTTTGTGGCACCATGGATGTAAAGTGGCAGAAACTTTGATGTTTCATTAAGCAGTTAAAAGTTTTAAAATGGGGAGATTTTTAATCCAAAATTTCACTGTCAAGAATGGATTCAGACGCTGACCTGTTATTTTGAAATCAACGACCCATTTGCTTGTCTGAACCCAGAAGGTTGTATTTCAGCAATTTACTTTCCCGTCTTTTTCTCACCCAGCATCATGACTGTTCGGAATATTAATGAATTAAAAAACAAAATAATTAAAAAAAGAAAACAAAAAAACCCACAACTCTGCTCTTAACTGTCTACTAAGACCTAACAACATTAAATTTTAAAACTGCCTTGAGGAAGGCATCACTTCAGAGATTCAGTCAACTTGATCTAATCTGAGCATGGAGTGAGTTTTTGTTTTGTTTTTAAGA
>JAOWBP010004015.1:3148633-3170203 GCA_028571105.1 Tragopan temminckii
TATCTAGCCACAAATTTACAGACTTTTCCCCTTGTAAAATTGTACTACTGCTGTTGTGGTGGGGGAAAATGGAGAAAAAAAAAAAGAGAGAAAATTTTAATCATTCTGCTGTGTCATTTTTCCTGTAATCATGATGTACTTCTGGCTTAGAGGTCTTTTCTTTTTTTCACTCTCTTTATCAACTTCAGCTTAAAAGCTTCTTGATTCCTTTTTCATCTTTTGTTAGCTTCTCTTTCCCTTTCTGCATTTCTCTACATCTTTCTTTGTACAATGGTGTTTTTTCCTACTCTTCAAAAATACTGCTAGAAAGATATATAGTTAGATTTCAGAAAGAATTCATTAGAAGTAGAGGAGTCTGTGAACCTGTAACATGGAAAATGAAAAAGGACAAGAGCAAAAAGCCCTTTAGTTTTTACTTGATATAACATAAAATTTCTGATGAGGAGTTTGTCCAGTAACTGCAAGATTGCAGGTGCTGTGTAATCAAGAGCAAAGTAGTGCAGGTGCTACAAGCCCAGTGCTACACCTGAAATGCATCGAGTTTAGTGCAATCAGAATACACTTGTGCCACTCAATAGGTATGTATATATTGGAGCAAAGGCAGAGCTTGCCTGAAGCAGTAAACTTTGTTCACTCCTGATTTTCTTTATGTTTTACTTAACTGAAGTTCTACTTGATGATGTCCTATGGCACAGCAGTAGAGATCATTCTGTCTCTACTGCTACTGCAGCAGATGCTGCACAATATGGTGAGGCAAGGCTGGAAAGACTTCTGATGAAGAGGCTGAATGCATGGCACTGTATGAATAGAAGCTTGGTATGGGGAGTATGCCACAGCACAGAACTCAGCAGGTAAGGGAAGCCTAACAGTGGTGACTGTGAAATTGATGGAATCACACCTGAAGCTTCAGTTTTTAAGTTGTGATTTGAATGTAGTAATAGTGCTCCAAAATGTAGGAGGAAAACAGGGACAGGAAAAAAAAAATCCTTTGGGCTATCTGCAGAAAGAAGTGTGCTGTGTAGTCAACCCCTTTATAATGCAAAGGTTTACTACCATAAGATTAGTTAAAAATACTTTGAAAAAATTTGAATTGGCTTAGCAAATTTTGACTGGCTTAGCATTTTGCATTATCTATCTGTAAGGCTTTGGGAATCCTGGCCCTGTATTTATGTATCTTCAAAAGGAGAATGAACAGTTTTTTGTTTGTTTTTTTATCAGACTTGTCTCATGTTCACAAAAATATGACTGGTAGCATTTCTGCAAATAAATTCTGTTGATTCAAAGAAATTCCTGATTCTCAGTGTTTACTCCAAAGACAACCCAAATATAATAACATCTTAGTTAGCTAGCTATTTACATAAAGAGATGTAATAGAAAAATAACTTGTTACGATTTGTATGCACAACGTTGGAAGTTAGTAAAGGCTCTGACACTTACAAGCTTATTGACTTGTTAAGATGGTTGATGAGATTATGACAAATATCTCCATGGCTGAGATTCCCATAAAGCGCCTTTTAAACTGTTGCAGATGTTAGCTCAAGCTTTAATGTTACTCAGGATTATTTCTTACTGTTAGCTCTCTCAATACAAGTTAACCTATTCTGGTGAGCTCTGGCCCTAAATGTCATGTTTCCATTTAGAGAAGTGAGAGAACTTCCATCTAAAATTAAAACAGAATTCAGTTTAAGACTACTTTTATTGCAACTTATGACCAGTGTCCTACTGATCATTCTCACTGAAGACTGTAATTTATTTTTGTAAGTCTGCTTATTGATCATCTTCAGGAAATGTGCTCCTTTTCTCATGTAATTAGAAGTTGATTAAAAAAAAAGAAAGTGGACAATGACTTTACTTTCTAAGGGCATTGAACTTGCAACTAAATTATTTTTCCTAGATAGTTCTCATTTTGTTATCTTTGCTGCATGACTGGACATCTTGAGCAGCAGAGGTTTTTTGCCTTTCACCTGTATAAGAAGTAATGTTGGGATTTTTATTTAAGAAAAGAGCATTTCAGCTCATTGTGTTCTGTAAGGAAGAAATATTTATATTTCAAAGTACGATGGCTTCCTCCCATTTGATTATGTTGGCCAGTGATGTCAGTATGGAAGTTCTCACCAATATTCCATTACGTGTTGTTACTGTGTGACAGATGGCAGCAGAAGGGATGGCCTGACAGAATGGTGTCTGACATAGAAGGGTGTATGGAGCAAAGGTGCGTTGTTGAATTCCTCCGCGTGGGAAAAATGGCACCCATTGATATTAATTGCCTCTTGCTGAGTGTTGATGGAGACCACACAGTGGATGTGAGCACAGTGAGGCAGTGGGGGTGCATTTCAGCAGTGGCAAAGCAACAGCGAGTCTTCTCCACTGATGCAGATTTTTACGAGTGTGGCATGCAGGTTCTTGTTCATTGCTGGCAAAAATGCATAGCTCGTGGTGGTGACTGTGTTGAAAAATAGTGTTTTGTAGCTGAGAATTTTCTTTATAGGATAGTGTTATTGTGTTTTTCGTATCTGTTGTAGTTTCCTTGGAAATAAATAGGAGGGATTACTTTGAGAGGAATCTACATAATACAGCGTACTATACAAAGTTACAAAATAAGCTTTTTACATTAAAACAAAAGCACCATGGCTCAGTAGAAATTTGTATGTTATGTTTTTTAAGTCTTATCATGAAGTATATTTTGTCACTAGGATTCTGTTGGCTTTATGAGTTTTGGTACGTAACTGGAACAGTAATCTATGTGAGTAATCACTATGCGGTCTTCTGGCTAGTGTCTTTTTTGCTTAATCCATTATTTAAATGAATAGAAGAAGTTTACGTTAGGGTGTGTCCTTAAAATTGTATAACAAAAATCAACAAAACTGGGTGTACAAATGGCTTAGGGAAGTGGACTGGGCATGGCTTTGCAGCTTGGGGTACCAGGCTAATGGAGATGAGTGAGAGGGAAGGAAGGAAGGGAGTGTTGCTAACCACATAGCTCAGAAGCTTGGGGGAGCTAAGCAGTAAGAGTAAATGTACACAAGAGCTGTGGGAGTTTGCAGAGTGGAGAGGCCAAAAACTATTTGGCTATTGCAGGAAAAGAGAAACCAAACTAAGTTCAAATTTTTTCTAATCCACTTCAATGCATAATCACGTGGGTTTGTTCAAACCACGTTTAACAGCAGCTTAAGCTAAAATGGTTGATTTAGCACAGGTGCATGAAGAGTGCCAAAATGATCCAGCTTTCTTCTGTTATGCTGCAATAGACAGCTACATAGGACCATAATGATTGACATCTTGTAAAATGTGCATATATTTGGCCAGTAGCCATAATTTAGCAAACATGCACCTGAGCTTTATGTCATTAATTATAGTGCTGTCAGTTTGATTTTTATCATAAGTCTAATTTGTTAGATAAGATAGCACTCAATTCCTAGACTTAATTCATCACATGATAATTTCTGACTTAAAGTTATGTTTCTTGTAGGGCAACTTGAAAGATCTAAGCTTACCATAAAAAGTTGAAGCTCCAGAAGGCAAATAAAAAGAATATATTTATTGTTATTCAATAGTATATATTTTTTCTTTGACTATTTGAGTGAAACATTTGAAAACAAATGAACACTCTGGAGGGGAAGCTGATTTTTGTTTTCTAAAAGAGGACCATTTCATATACCCTGTTTAACAGTTTGATGGATCAGACACTGCACAATGGAGATTAATAACTTCTGAGTTGGTATAGCTGAGGAATTGAAAAGAGAAGGGCTGGAACATTTCAAATTGGGTTAATCTACAGTGAAATGGTAGCTTGGAATCACAACCATTCTTTCATTTTTCTCTTGAGCCCCTCACTGCACAGAGCTTAGCTTGCCAGCTGTAACCAGCTTTCTCATTAAGTGATACATGCATTTACGGCCTGTTACTGTTAGGTGCATTACAGACTGTTCAAGCTGAGAAACAGCTGTGCAGTCTTTTCATCAGTGCATGCTGGTTCAGGTTCAGCATGGCACTACCAGCAGTCAGACTGCTTCTAGTTGGCTTCAGGTGCAGGTGGAATTAATTCTCATCTACCTACAAAAGACTGCACAGATAGACATAAAGTGGAAAGACAAACTAGGCTGCAGTTATTAACTCTTTCTGTTGAAGAGCTTGATGGTTTTAGTTGTAATAATTCATTTAACTGGAATCTGCATTACATGAATATATAAATATTACAATTAGCCCTAGACTTCAAACTGTGTGCTAAGATGGATGTACTGGGTGAGTTTGGAAATTTGGACTGATCTTTTTTGGTGAGATGTTAGGTTCATTAATACTTGGCCATGTGGTTGCTGTCAGATCACCTGCCAGGGCAAGTCTGATCTGCATGAACACCTGCCATTTCTGTCAATCAACAAGCGTATGCAGTACAGCATTCATGTTAACTTTAGGCTAGTTGTGGGAGGATGGAAAAGAGCAACTCAGGTCACAGAGGTAGCTGATATACTGCTGATATGCTGGTTCAGTCAGCTCATTAAACTCTGCAAGAGCAAAGTTCTTTGAACTAATTTGCACCAGCAGAGTAGGCCCACAGTTGAACTTAAATGCTAGAGCAACTGTGTGGAATTAGACCAAAAGTATATCACTGTCTTCACAGTACAACCTTGTGCTTATAAAAATGATGTAAGAACATGCATGTACAGAAATGATTACTACCCCAGCTTTTGGTAATTCATGGCTTAAGGATTTTCAGAGATTGTTGTTGCCTGTATGCCTCCATTTCAAACAGTCCACTATTATTTATTTGTTTCCCCTGTGCATATTGTCTTTTCAGCTTGTTTATACTTTTGCTACCCAAAGCATCTGTGGCAGTATATTCCCTCATTGAATGTGAGTTGTGTGCAGTACTGCTGCTTCCATTTTAGGACTTCTGCTTAGAAAAAACACAGTTGTTACAGAGAAAGTTGCACTTCTCTTTTGTAAGGATAAAAATGAGGAACAGTTAGTCTGTGTATTCCATGAGCATTACGTTAAAAATGATGAAGCACTATCTTGGTCACAAGTTGTCTCTTGCGTGCTGTTGGTAATAGGTATTGGCTACAACAGAAAATACCTGTTTTGAAATCTGATGTAACTAAGTCCTTGCAGCATTATTTGTGAAATGTCTGGAAGACAGAACTGTATCACCAGAAGATAACCAAATAGATGTATTCCATATAATTGAGTTATTCTGACAAAACAGTCTGAGTAGATGTTAAAGACATGCAGTTGAATTAGTTATGGATGATAATCTTAATTTGCTGTGTGGTTGCTGAGTCAGTATGCTTTTAAATCCCTACTGGTGTTTTGTAGACTCTGCATAAATGTTGGCCAGAATAACACAAACAAATTCTTTCTGTGTAGTCTGTAATAGATTTGCTAAATTCAGACTGAACTAAAAATTCAGATTGTGTTACTTTGGGAGTCTAGGCTGCCAACAATATTTACACTAATGATTTCAGAGAATTCATATCCTTAGTTCCTTCAGAACGTTTGGTCAAAATTTTACCAAAAAATATTTTGATTTCAAAAGATAAAACTAATTTGAACGAGGAAACATGAAGCGAGTACGTGTTTAAAATAAGTGAATGACAGTACTGTGTACTCCTATTGTCTGCTCTGAACTATTATTGTTTAAAAAAAAAAAAAAAGCCCTCTCCTCTAGGTTCAGGCTGAACTTGGATGTCTGTGAGGGTTTGAGCTCTTTGAGATGGAATTGGCTGAACAGAGCAGTCTATTCAGATAAATGCAGGGGATTCATTCACATGGAAATCATTCTTGGCACGGCTGATAAAAAGCATGAGTAAGAGGAAACTGAGAAGAAGCACGGAGGGCTGCACTGCCATGAAGGGTAAATCAGCAGAGCTTCATTAGTCACAATATGTGTAAGTTACTTTATATCAGATCAGCCTGGCCCAAAATGTTAGGAGGTAGTGGAGAATCATAGTTTTACAGTGAGATTACTTCAAGTTCATTTGAAGCCTGATTCTTATTTAGATGTGTGAATAAACAGTGTTTAATAATGTTAAAAACTAACAGCATACTTGAAAGTGATTTTCATTTTAATCTTTCTTAAAGGCCCCTAGTGCTGAGAAATTGCATGAGTCTAGTTTAAAGCAGTAACAAGGGTAAGACAAAAATGAAGAGCTAACCAGTACCAGCAGAAACCTGGTATTCCACATAGGAAAACTACATTTTTCTGAATTTTGCTGTATCAGATGTGCCTCCACTAGGAGGAGTTGTCATCATATGCTTGCACTGCAATATCAGGCTTGTGCTATAGTTATTTAAAATATTCATGGAAAATGTAATTACAATTATGATGTAAAAGATCTGTAAAGTTTGGGTGTATATGACTGGATTGTTTTACTTACTGCTAAATGGTGTCAGTGTAAATGTGAAATGCAGTTTGCAGAGTGGAAAAGCAAACTTACATTTGTCATTTGCATTTAGGTCAAAAATTGAATGCACTTCCTAGAAATTACAATTTATTTTGGATTTCATGTTTTTCAAAGAATATTGTGATCTGAAAGTAGCTGTTTAAAGCAAACCAGTAAATGAAAGATTTCAGTGTCTGAGTTTGTTCCCCCTCCTCACATAAGAATGCTTTCTCTGCCTGGAAGATTCTTCAAAGAAATGTTTTTGCGGTGTGCACATTGCATGATGAGATTTTCTGATCGATGTTACGGCACAAGATGCACTTTGATATTTCCATACTTGTCATCCATAGTCTGCAATATTTTGACAATTAAAAAAACAGCCTACAATAAAGCAAGCAATATATTCATGTATTCTAGTGGAGGTTGAGGGATTTCACAACAGGATCTTAGTTAGCCAGTTTGTTTTGTAATAGACTGTGAAGTGGGTAAATTCCAACAATTTTTGCAGTGAAATGATGCATGGGTATTTAACTTTTTCCAAAGTCTTGACATGTTTCCAGGGTTGACCACTGAGTTGAAATTCATAGTGGCTTCCAAATAATGTTTGGGACTTAGTAAAACTTATTCCAGTTTAAACACTTTTAAAATATTTCTAGGTACATACTGTACTTTAACACAGGTAATATCTTTGTTGTGTATTACCTTTCTGCAGGACAAGTATTTTGGACTTTATAGTTTGTTTGTTTAAAAGTATGAACAACTTAAACTTATTTCCAGTGTTCCAAGACTTACAAAAGGACTAAACAGCTTCACAGCAACGCAGACTCTTTTCTGATTGTAATGTGTCAGCCATCAGGCAGCTTTTCCTCATATGTTCAGAGCAGACAAATGTGTTGGAACAAGTGGTTTGTTGCTGGAAAGTCATCCTTCCAGTTAGTTTATAAAGATCTAATGAGCAAGTTCTTTTTCTGAACAGTGGATGAGAGGAAATTCTTCAAATACAAAGCGGTATCAAAAATGTAAGACTGAAGATACTGCGTGTCTGAACATGACCAGTTTCTGCTTCTGGCATCAGTGCTCTGAATTGAAATGTTTAGTTCATAAGTTATAGATTTAGGAATGGACATTCTTGAATTTGTTTAGCGTATGTTCAAACTTGCAAATAGAAATCTCTTCATAAACTCAACAGTTTTTGGAAGTTTAAGTGTTTGTTTATGTAAATCTTACATAACTGCTTAAACAGAGCCCTGAAGTTCGGGTAATGTTTTGTGCATCTGTTTTTTTTTGTCTTCCTGTGTCTGTCATGCTTGTCTTTTATTGACTATCTTTTTATTTCATTTTAGAAGTTGAAGAAAAAGTAGCAAATATTTTTACTTTTTTCAAATTTTACTTTTTTTAAATACAAACAACATCTCAGAGACCAAATTCTAGCAGTCTCTCATATACTTTTGTCATAGTTAGTTGTTGACTTTTACTGTGTTCTCATCTTGGACAAACACCCTCCGCAGAATCATAAAAATAATGTATATACAACTTCCAATTACCCTCTGTCCAAGAAAGTATTAATCTCTTTGGCCATAAGGATAGGACTTGTATGCTACCAGGTGCTTTCTCTGTTACTCAGTCATTTCAATATTCAAGAGCAATAGTATTGTAGTGGAGGTTTTGTTTTTCGGAGTCAAATGCATTGTAAGGTGAAGGAATAGATAATGAAGCAATTACTCACTTCTAACTGGCTGGCACAGCCTGGTTCTGCAGAATATTGCATGCTCTTTAAACAATACAGTTGTGTAGAGGTAAGAACTGGCTTTTTCAATAAAATCCTTGAGAAAATTTTGGCTGTGGCGATCTACGATCTACGTTCCATCATATGATGTTGAAGGAAACAAGTGCAGGATAATGCTTGTTTAGGAAAGGGGAAAATAAAGCCAGTGTCTTTTGCGTACTGTTCACAGTGAAATAGAGTCACTTACAAATGAGCTAGATAAAATTAACGTTTTATTGTTTTTAATGCTGCTTGTCCAATGTTGGGCATGGATGCCTCAGGTTGTATGTTTTCCAGAGCAAGAACACACAACTTCTGTTCTATGAAACTTTTGGTTCTACTGTTGATCCAAAAGTGTCTTTATATTTTATCTAGTTAGGAATTTTGAGAAATGTGTTAATTGCTGTATTAAGCTGTTTATAAGTAAATGGATTCTACATGGCTTAAAAGTAGTCTTCACTATTGATCAAGTACCACATTTTTGTAAGACCTTACAGAAGTCATCTTGAAGATCTTTAGAAGCTTATTTAGAAATTCTTTAGAAGCCCTTTTCCCACAGATCTTACTTGATCAAAATTTTCTCTTTATTGTCCATTCTGTGATTTCAGTTCTTATCAATATACACATTTATTCACACTATAACATCTATTAAATGCTACCTTGATGTATTTTAAATCTCTCTCTGTATTCCTAATTAAGAAAGTAAATGTAAAAATCTAACTGAATATTCTCATAAATTCAAAATACACTTAGATTAATTTCTAAACAAGTTTTCAACCAATTTTTTTGGGATTACTAATCAGATTTTCATTTAATTAAAATTGGCGTTGATGTCATATCAGTGCTCCTTGTATACCAGAGTTCTTCAAGTTCAATTACAGTTGCAGCAACGAGGAAAAGAACTGCATTTTCTACTTTCCCAAATGGATTCAGTCAGTAAGACTTAGAAACACATTAGGAAATGCTTTTATGTGACTCGCTATCATTGTAACTCAGATGATGTTAATATGGAACCCTGGGAAACCTGTTTTGACAATCAACAAGCTGAAGAAGAAACTAAAAAAACAAAACAAAAAAAACAACCAGCAAAAATAATTCACATCTAACCAAGCCTTCAAAGCTGATTTTTAAAAGTTGTTGCTGTTATGGTAGACATAGGCTTAGTGTCTTGTTTTGGATACAAGGGACTTGTTTTAAGTTCTAGACCATGAGTCAGAATTTCATTTCGGCAGTATCTATAAATTTCATTCCATGGACAATCATATCATTTCTTATTTCCTCAAAGTGAATATTTTCCTGAATTGAAAATTTAATTGCACCAAATGCCTGACTTACCCTGACTTCATGTACTTACTAACCTACCTTATATTAGGCATATGCTTAGCAACTGTGTTGATCTAAGTTTCTAAGTTCTTGTAAGTCTAAGCGTTTGATATTTTCTAACTTGTAAAATAATTACTGACAACTATTTACATGGTGGTTTTTTTTTTTAAATCTCTGCAGTGGAAGATAAGATTATCGTATCCATTTTACTGAGAAGAGTGATACCCTTTATCTTGAATTAAATTATTCTTAGCTAAGTAGTATGTTCATGGCAGTGGATGCTCTAGCCAGTTCTTAAGACAGATGAATGAAGCAAGAGGGCTTCAGAGGCAAAAAGGGATAAAACCAGGCTTGCCATCAATAAGCTATGGGACAGCTAGCCAAAATCTAAGATGCTGTTTGCTTATGAGATCCTTCAGTATCTTCCACAAGTTGCAAAGCACAATGAAGCACTTTTGAGAATGTTTCTACACTGGTGCACCCAGCATGAGAAGCTATGCCTTCATTGGCATAAGTGAAACCTGATGGGAAGAGAGCTGCAACTGATGTTTTATGATGGATGATTGTAGTCTCTTCAGAAGGAATAGGCAGGGAAGGCAAGGCACAGAGGTTGTACTGTATGTGAAGAAGGGGCTGAACTGTCTAGAGCTTGCAGTTGGCAATGATGTGATTGAGAGCTTCTGGGTAAGAATTAAGGGACCAGCAAATAAAGATATTGTTGTGGGAATCTATTGTAAGTGACCCTGCCCAGATGATGACACTGATTCTTTAAGGATAATTTAAGAGATAACCTATAGATCAGCTGACCTTGTCCTGCTAGATGACTTCAATTTGTCAGATATTAGTTTGGAATAGCTTACACGCGTTGGACTCTGTGATCCTTGTGGGTACCTCCCAATAAAGATTGGGAGTCTCCTACCTTCATAGAATCATAGGATATCCTTAGTTGGAAGGCACCCACAAGGATCATTGAGTCTAACTCCTGGCTGCACACAGGACAGCCCTGAAATCAAACCCTAAGTCTGAGAGAATTGTCCAATTACTCTTTGAACTCCAGCAGCCCGATGCTGTGATTGCTACCCCAGGCAGTGTCCACCACTCACTGGTGAAGAACCTTTTCTAATCCCCAACCTGACCCACCCCGATACAGCTCCTTGCCATTCTTTCAGGTCCTGTTGCTGTCAACAGAGAGCAGAGTTCAGGGCTGCCCCTCCATTCCCTGTGAGGAGCTGGAGGCTGACATGAGACCTCCCGTTTCCTCTTCTCTGGGCCAAACAAAGAGACCTAAGCTGCTCCTCATACATCTTCCCTTTTTAGATCCTCCAACATCTTTGTAACATTCCTTTGGATGCTTTCGAATAATTTTATTTCCTTCTTATATTGTGGCACCCAAACCTGCACACAGTATTCGAGGTGAGGCTACGCATCTCAGAACAGGGTGTGACAACTCTTCCCCTTGCCTGGTGGAAGTGTTGGTCCTGATGCACACCAGGGTACAATTGTTCCTGTTGGCTGCCAGCACACACTGCTGTCTTATGTTCAACTTGCCATCAGCCAGAAACCCCAGATCCATTTCTATGTAGCTGCTCTCCAGCCTTTCATCCCCCAGTCTGTACACATATCCAGGATTGCCCTGAACTGAGGTACAGAATCTGGGCACTTGTTCTTGTTAAACTTCATGAGTTGGTGACTACCCAGCTCCCTAATTTGTCAGGATCTCTCTGCAAGACCTTTTTACCCTTGAGGGGTCCAACAGCAATTTCCAATTTAGTGTCATACGCAAATTTACTTTTAAGTCCTTTATCCAAATCATTGATGAAAACATTGAAGAGAACTGACTCTGAAATGAAGCCCTGCAGAACCCTAGTAGTGACTGGCCACCAGCCTTTTTACCCCCTTTACTATAACCCTTTGAGCCTAACCCATTAGCCAGTTGTTTACCCATCACATTATGATTTTGTCTAGCTTTATTCTGGACATTTTGTCCAGAAGGATATTGTAAGAAAATATATCAAAAGCTTTGCTGAAATCCGGAAGGTTTATATCAACTGTCTTCTCGTGATCAACTACATAAGTAACCTTGTCTTCTCTTGGTCAACTATGTGAGTAACCTTAACATACAAGAAGTTAAGTTAAATAGAGCTTGTTCACTTCTTGTGAACCTGTGTTGGTTGTGACAAATGACTGTGTTGTTTTTTAAGCCATTTTTCAATAATTCCCGGAATGATCTACATAATTTTAGCAGGTACCGAAGTGAGGCTGTCAACTCTGCAGCTTGTCATTTAGAAAGGGCTCAATTTTCTCTTCATTTTCTACTGCTCTCTCTGTTTCCAATTTAATAAGATATAGTAACGTTAACAGACTGTAAGTGACGGAAGTCTGTGTCACGAATCTGCCTTCACTTGGAAAGATCATAGCCAAAGTTCAAGACCAAGTAATTTAGTGTGTGCACCATCTTATGCCTTTTGAACAGAGTACAAAAGCCCTTGTGCAGGCAGCCCTTGCCCTTTTTCCATTCTGGACTTTGCCATGAATTAAGACTTGATCACTAGGTCTCTTTTGCAATTATGATGCTTTTATCAGTTCAATATCAAAATTCAGCTTGCGTTTGTAAAAATTGGAACAAGCCCTGTAAGGTGTTACATTCTGAATGAAAGAACATAGTAAGATTTTATTCAATTATGACTCGCTGTACAGGGTATTTGGAGAATAGTTAGCAAGATAACAAGATGCAATTATTGCGCAGCCTGCCTAATAATTCTTAAGATCAGTGACTGAAGCTTTTACAAATTTAATGTAAGATTGTGGTTCACTTAGATAACATTTCTGCTTTTCCCATCTCTCTGTCAAGGTAATGACTTTTGAAGCTTATGTAGAAATCAAATATTCATAAAATGATTTTAGCTACTGCAAATCTTCAGAAGAATCTTGAACTATTGGAGTTCAAGTAGATCACTGCATCTCAGTCTTTTCTGAGAAGTTCAAAAAATGGTTTAATAAGCTTCTACAATTCATTGGTTTAACTTCATTAAGACATGAATATAAATATGACTTTTGTAACTGCTACCGTGAGCAGATTAGGAAATGATTCAAGTTGATCACTGCAGTGGAACTGGACATATTTCAATTTGAATATTTTCACCTGGTTTTGGGACTGCATTTTTGTAGTTTTTTTCAGGAGCTGGAATGAGGACTTTACAACAATGAAACATTTTTCATATAAATGACAATTTGAACAGTCCTTTCACCTGACAAACAGATAGATAGCTACGTAATAGTTTGATCAACTGACTAGAATGTTTCCAATTCTACCAGTATAACTACAACTTCTAATGGTGAAGCTTCAGGTAGATACGTTGAGATAGATCTAGCATTACTGTACTGCTGGTAATTTTGATGAATTTGGATTTGAATCAAATCAGTCCCCAAAATACAGGCAGTATCTTGTGATTCCTGTAAATGTGTCTTGCAAGCTGATAGCTTGATGCCGTCTGTTTATTTGCAGTTAGACACTTGAGTTCTTTTAGTGAAGTTTTCATTGAAGTAGTGCAGATTCATATTTTTTTAGGCACTGACATGTCTTGGGGAGCAATGTTTTCATTCAGCCTCTCATTTTAGCTAATGAAACAAGTGAATAATTGAGTTATGCACTTGAAAAATTGTGCCAGATTAATCTCTGACTTCTGTTTACACTAGGATATTTACATCCTAGATGGATTTGTCTGTTGTTTTAAAGAATTCTGGGAAGGCCACAGAACTGTTCAGTCAGTCAAACATGACTGCAGACTGTTTTGTTTTCACAATAGGGGCTAATACTTGTTATCTAGTCTCCAGCCTATTGTGGCATGTTTTTGTTTTGTGTCTGTCTTTTGACAGAGTATTGTGTCTAGGTGCAGAGTGCCTAATCAGTTACACTGCAATGCTTGTTTTTCAGCACTGAAGCCAGGCATTAGAAAATGCATTTTTAAAGAAATCTTCTGTTAAATAAAGATTAATTAATTCAAGACCAGAGGAAAAGATATGCTATTCTATTTGCTGTTAATCTGAACTTCAAACAATGGCATAGTATTTGTTGCTGGCTCAACAGTTTCCAGTGCTTGATGTGATAAGTCACTTCAATATGCAAGCACTTTCACAAGATTAGTTTTATAGGACTAAGCATTTCTTTGTATGGTGAAATTAACTTTTGGAAAATCTTGTTAAAACACTTTCTGCTTTCTAAAATCATATCTAGTCCTTGAAACTGTTTTTAACAGAACTTTTTTCATACACTGAGATTTGGATTCATCTCATCTAACTTCAGGTACTCGAGCTCATGTTCCATAGTAATTAATATCAGTAATTAATGTGTACACTGGCATAATTCCCGGCAGCACATTTGACCTGGATCAAATATGTGCACATGATCGCCTATCTGTTGAATTAAGCAGAGTACACAATACAAAGTTCGCTACCTTTAGGCTTTAATGCTATCTTTATACCAGCCAATGGGAGGGAAGCGATTAGAATAACTGATTTGATATGAGTGGCAATAGCTAATTAGTACAAAAATAACCATTCAGACTTGTTAAACCACTTCAGTCCAGTATGAGTTTTATAGTGAATCAGTGCTTTGCATACTTGGGCTGTGGTATTCTTTATCTGTATTAGAAGCTGAAAGACTGCTCTGCCATTGATTCCTGACCTTGACTGAAGCTGAGATTCCAAAATGCCAAACTAAGCAGTTGGTGCCCTCTTCAGCTTTTCTTTAGCTGCTTTTTCCTGTTTCTGTCATCCCTTTAGTTGTCAGTAAAACTATGCTGCAGCTGTGTGGTGAACCCAGTTAAGAAATTTGACAGGAAAAAAGCAACTTTTTCGCCTCATTCATCCAGATCAAGTCACAAGCCCAATTCAAAATTCAGCTGCGAGATCACTCATACAAATGTGGATGACCAAAGAAGAAAAAAGAGAGCTGAGCATTGGTTGCTGAAACAGCCTTGCTTCACACAGTGAAACCACAGCCAAGGGCACTGCACTAGGAGGCAAGTCACCCTATGCTCCTTCTAGATATTAGAAAGAGACAGACAAATTCAGGCAACGATTCAGTCCACTCTAAATTTTGAATTACTTTAGGTAGATGTCTGTATCTTTTTTTGTTGACTGTAGAGCTACATCTGCTATTGTCCTGGAACATTAGATCTCTTCTTCTAAGTATGGCCTTCCAAATGTCAAAGAAGTGTTTCCTCTTTCCTAAGTCCTTCACAATCTCAAATCTTTGCTTGAGGCTTATCGCTGTATTTTATTTGCTTGAAAACAGAAGTACACAAGTGGAAAGATTCTTCCAGTTTCTGCAGTCTTTCTTCCTAACTGCAAAAATGTTACTGGTGATGTACCTTCTTCCTAACGCGGCTACGTAAATGGAAGACCACAAAAATGACTTGTGTACCAAATCAAACTGATAGTTACACTCGAGTCCGGTTTCTTGTATCTATGGTGGCAAAGTAGAAAGTGAGACACAGGGGAGCACATGGGCCCATAATGATGCTTTTTTAGAATACTTTCTGAGAACCTAATACAGATGAAGTAACAAAGTATAAGTGCTGAGAGCCACAAATGTTTTTTCCACAGACTTTTTATCTTTGTCTTGACTTATGTTTTGATGTGTTCTACGGCATGTTCTGGACTGTGGTGTCCTGCCGTCTAAGCTGGCATGTGTTTTTGTATTCATAGCAGGTTGTTACTCTTTTGAGATGTACCTTTGTTTTCCCGTTCCAGAAATTGTAGTCAGAGGGTGGAGCCTGCTGCTTGCCATGGCTTGTCCCAGTGTGAAATCAAGACATACCCAAAATTTGGGTAGCACTCCCAGATATTACAAACTATAGACTATGCTCCTGTCTGTGCTGTGAATGTTCTCAGTTGTCATCTAGCACATTTCTGTAGTTTGTTTAGTATTGTAAATAAACCAGGAAATAACATAACCTTTTCTGGAAATAGCTTCATCAAATAACACCTTGGATTTTGCAGACATGGAAGGTATTTCTTGGTTTCTTCATCTCTGTGAATTTAAATATAGAATTACTTTGGATTTTTTTTTTTCTTTTTTGCTTTTTAAATGTCAGTTATAAGTATTCATGGTGTGTATTTTTGTACACTGGTTGTATTACAAGTGGAAATACATATTAAAGCGGAGTGACAAGAAGATTTTTATGAAGCATTCTAAGAGCTAGATACTTTTTCCTGTAGCTCTCCTTACTGAGCTGGATTCTGATTAATAGCATCTTATGGCTCGGTGTGATTTCATTAACATCTTAGAGAGCTTTCCTTTGGGAGGCTAATGGTATAAATATTCTTTCCTTGTCTTAAATTGATTTTCCTTTACAAACAGATGGCACTATTAATAGATACGTATTTGGAACTTTAATAATTTTGTCATATAAAGGCCAGCCTTAGTGCATTTAAATAAAATATAGACATTGACATAATTTACTGTGGGTAAGTATAAAATAATATACAAAATGTGAATTAGAGTAAATGTAATTTACACACAATAACTTCCAATTTTTGGTGGGGAAAAGATATTTTTTCATTTAGATTTCAAAATAACTGTTCCTGCGTATATTGTATTTCTTGCCCAGCTGCAATTGTGTAAAATTAAATGTGAGTAATTTCTTGCCACATGGATCTTAGGTCTCATGAATGAGAGGGATGCTTAGGATGTTGAGAAGGAAGATGAGTAGCAGTGCAGATTCTTACTTGTGCTAGGGACAGTATAAATAGAGAACACGACATATTCAAAAGCATCATAAAATAACTGAGAGTCTCTCATGTACTTTTATTAGAAGGCCAAAATGATTAGATTAAAGCCACAACTAGTTTACAGATATCTTGCCTTTTGTCACTCAGATAAAACTCTTTTGCTCGTTCTTTTTTACTTCTATTTGAAACAGTGCAAATACAACCAGAGTGCTTTGGAGCAGTGGTATGTGGTGTTAACCTGGCAGATTCCAGACTAGTGCTGAAGTATTTTGGTAGCTCTGCCAATAGATGGAGAGGAGGATGCTTTGAAAACTTTCATTTGTGTAATAAAGATGGTGTTGCTACCTGTGTGGTCTCTTTTCCCCTCACTGAAAGATTTGCAAGCTTTTTCCATTTCTGTTTTAGGAGCTCAGAAATGTAGGAGCTATTACAAAGTTAGAAACCTCTGACCATATTATTTAATCCACTGAAAGTTCCAAATTCTATGCCTGCTTTCTAGCCTTCTATCCTTGTTTTCTATATAGTTATGTTCTAATGGGAAAAACAGAAAAACAAGCAAACAAACAAAAACAACAACAACAACAACCAAAACTCAACATTTGTCACATGCAGAGGTGTTGTTAGCTCTCTTGTATTTGAGACTTTTTACAGAAACGTGAAAAAAATAAAAGCACACAAGGAAGTCCTAGCTCCTCAGTAATAGCTTTTTCACTGCTGGGAGGAAAAAAGAAAATAGACCTTCTGGTAAAAAGGAGCTCAGAAAACTTTATGTAGTTTTTTTTTCTAATACTTTCTTCCAGTTTAATTAGTCATTTGCCAAAAGTAGTCAACAACAAGTGGTTTAAATGCAGCTTTAACTGTATACTTCAGACTTCTGAAACTGGTCTGTCTAATCTATACCAACACAAGTTGTTTGACGTAATTTTCAATGCCAAATTGGTTGGAGGTGGTGCTGGTGAACATGTTACTGTCATAAAATATGTGCAATAATTTATTTTTGTAGTGTAGAATGGATTTACTAATTGGTAGCTGTTAAAAATTATTATCTTTCAATTTTTGTTTTCTCTGACAAGGGTTGTTTTACTTCTTTTTTTTTTTTCTTTTTTTTTTTTTTCCTTCTAAGAGTGGCTGATATTAGCTGACTCATGGCACATAGAATTCAGCAGCGGACAGCTATAAAAACTTCTGATAGCCACAGTGAAAATCTTTCCCAAAATTTCGACTTCTTTCTGTCTTAAGACTCACTTTCTCAAGCTGTAGATTAGAGGTGTCTAACAGTAAACCAGTTCCTACTGGAAAATACTGATGTGTCAGAGCTAAAGTTTTTATCCAGTAGTGAATGAGGATCAGACATCAGGCATTACATGAACCCAGTTTGCATTCTTCTAGGTTAGCAAAAATTAAATGTACTGTTGCCTGAAACTGCAACAAACCAGAGCATGCTCATGCTTCAGTTTGTCGCTGAATGAGCTTGGATTTTTGTAACTCCTCAAGCTCTTCTGCTTTTACTGCAGCATTATTTCTAGGATGATCAGTTATGGGGCTGATAGTTTGCAAAGTGCTTTGAGGCTAGAGATTGCAAGGCTTCTTGACTCTAACTCATAGCCGATAGCTCTCTGAAGATTTGGAAAGGCCTCACGTCTCCAGATCTAAGACAGACCATACAGGAAAATTGGATGTTGGTAACTTTCTCACGGAGGTCTGTAGAGATGATGGCTAAAATTGGCCATTTCAGTTGTCAACCAGGGCAAACCTTAGAAAGCACTGTTGTAGTAGCTCAGTTTTCAAAATTTTAAAATCACCAGCAAATTAACTTGATTTCTTAGCCAACAGTTATGCTGAGCGTTATTTTTTCCATGTGGCATCTGTGGGAATTGAGGGCATGTAACATTTTGCTTATTTGGATTGTTTCTCTTTTAAGACAAGCCTAGAGTAGAAACTTGGTTTAGCTTTTGTTCATTAAAAAAAATCTATGAGAACTGCTATGTGAGCAATCTATGTATCCCTTGTACTCATCTTGTATAGTTAATCTGGGTTCTATCTTTACAGCTGAACAGCAGCACTTTAAAGTAAAGATTTCTTCCCAGTTATTATAGGACTGTAATTCTGATGTTTAAGATTAAACTGAAAAGTTCCAGTGAATCCCCTTGTTTCATTGCATCATCTCTTTTTCTAACTATGAGCCAAGCACATTCTGTAAATGATCTCTTGTGAACCAGCAAGTACTCAACTCCTAGCACAGTTGAGGTAAGCAACCTAGCACAGCACAGTTCTTGGAACTGTTTTAGGTGTCAGTTATGTCCTCCACTTGTTTATGTTCATATCAATGTCTTTGCATTAGGTGAAAATATACAACTGTATGTACTCCTTTCCTTTCAAAAGCAGAAGTCTATGGTGACCATACATGGCCACAGCTGTGTGTGGTGTGTGGCCAACAGTGCTCTGCACACCACTGTTTTTCTTAGCCTCCCCCATCTGGTATCATGAAGTACGGTGATTCACCATTAGAAGTTTTGCAGCAAGGTGACGAGCAGACAACATGATGCTATGTAGATAAATGGATGAGTAAGGGCTATGACAGGTCAGAATACTGATAGAAAGGGCTTGGCAGAGGTGCTGTAGTTGTTTCAGGGCACTAGTGCTTTCAGAGGTCTAATGACATCTCAGTAAACCTATTTCTGAGGTAAATTTAATACAGTGTGAAAGCACCAAAAATGACAACAAGGATTCTAATCTAGCATGATTCAGATTAACTCTCAGTAGCTTACTGCAGTAAATCATAGCAACACAATGCAGCTAGCATAGGTGGTCCTATGAATTCTTCATTCTTATAGGTTGCAGATAAATCTTTTTTAAAATATGTACAAGGACAAGTTATGTGAAGTGTTGTATGTAAAGGAGAAGACCAATTTTCCATTTGATCTGAAGGCAAAGTCAGCTCTTAGGAAAAGGATGTAATGACTCATGCAAGAGTAATCACAGTTTATGCAGGGCTGCCCAGCTACCAGTCCCATTACTGAGCACTCAATCATGTTACTAAGGAAATTGCTAATTCTTTTCTAAGTCTTATTCGTAAAACATGACAACAAACCATGACATTACTTCTATGTAATGGCAGTGCCTGAAAATTTCCTAGAGTTTTTAGTGTCGTAAATGGAGACCATCTTACGTGGTAACTGATCTGAATTGTTCGTGTGATTTTAGATATTTTTCACTGAACTGTGGAACACGTGGGAGAAGCAAGGTCTTTCCTCTGAAAATATTTACCACTGTGATATGTGTTACAAAAATGAAAGTGTAGGTCATACAGAAAGTACATGGCTCACAATACTAAAAGTGTAATCCACGTGCCTCAACTTCTCTTTCTGTTTTCTGCCCAAATTTTGGTTTTCTTGAACAGGCCATAGCAAGACATTTTGTTGTCCAGAATGGGGTTGTGGTCTTTTTGTTTTGATTAATTTACTTTGCCCTGCTTTTCCCCTCCCTTCTCCAGTTTTATTTTGAAGAAACATCATGCTCAATTATCCCATGGAAAATCTCCTAGGATTATTCTTTGTGGCATGACATTCTAGAAGCTGACAGTTTCTGAAACATTTATGATACATGTCTTCGTCTATTCTCAGACACTCACTCACCTGATTTTTTTTTTTTTTTTTTCCCACAGCTGGCAATGTCAGAAGCTACCATTGCAGAGTGCTGTCAGATCATAACTTCAAGGTTTTGTTCAGCATCTGTATAATGTTAAAACATTCTGTAATCTGGGGAGAGATGGTTAAGTGCAGAAGTTTGCGTCCATCAGCATGCTGCCAGTGGCAGGCCATATCCTATCAACAGAGAATTAACCCTTTGGGAAATAGTTGTCTTTTACTTTTTACCTGAACTTAACTGTTATGGAAATTGTTACTGGAAAAGGTGTATGGCAATGCATCAATTGTGTTCTCCTCCTGCTCATGCCTTCCTTAGGGGAACCAAAGTGAGTTTACCATGAGCAGGGGAGCACCAGTCAGAAGTACCACTGTGAACTTCCTTTACATCAGTGTGTTGGATAAGTTTAATAGTTTTCTGATCTTTTATTTTATCTTCTTCTTCTTTCCCTGCAGTATATTCGAGCTCTGTCTACACTTTCTTTCTTTTTTTCCTTTTTTTTTTTTCTCTTATATTAAACTAACCATCTTATTTGAGATTTATTCTATTCATATCTATAAAAATCCTCAGATTTTTTCCAATAAATTTCCTCTCCCAATATGTACAACACACATGAGGGCTAAATAATCTTGTTGTGATGAGCTAAACATTAAGATCCAGTTATACTTCAGAGGAAGGTACTGTGCTTCTTCTGTCTTGAATTGTTCCTTTTGTTTAAATCTCACTTTTCTGTAAGGTATTTTGGGTAGTTCAGATTGCAAGATGCAGTATTCTGGTCACTGCATGACAACAAATAACAAAGATATCCAAGTTCTACTGAATATCCAGAGATGTCACCTATGGGGAGTCACCACTGTGTTTAGCAGTTTAATCCTGCTGTTGTCACTACTGGATACAGATTAACTTGTTTGGACTGAGAATATCAGAACTTCCTTTTATTTTTGATGACTGCTTTGATAATACACAGGTCATAGGAGATGAATCATCTCCCTCTTAATGATCTTAGTTATTTAGACAGCTTAGGGACCACAACTTCAGTAATATCATGTGGTCAGCCCCTGAAGCAGACACTTTAGAAGCTTATTAAAGCTAGTCCTGGTAAGGATGGGGGAAGAGAGTGAAAGGATTAGACTTCAGAGTGAAAAGAAGAAAATGCGTGCAAGGGATTTCCCAAAACAGAGGAATTGTACAGCCAGTGGGAAGCAGGTATTTAATGTCAAAATCAATAAGATGCTTAGGCAGATAAATATTTGCTTCTAAAATGTTAATGCCAATAGGTTGGCTGTGAAGATGTTTCCAAAATGTTGGCTTAAGAAGGAAAGTGTTATCAAAATTATTGAACCTGTATCTTCCATTTATGAAGCAGTTTTTCCTTATGAGCCCTGTGTTTCCAGAAGCTATTCTGAATCACCGTAATCAGTCATTAAATGCCAAGAGAGAATTCCCGACCAGTCCATGTTAAGGCCTCTGGCTTTAAAGTAAAGAGCTCAACCAATTGCATAAATGAAAGGTATCAACAGCAAGGGTATTTCCTGCTGGCTGGCTCACAGTGATGAGTGGCAAGGCAAAGTAGTCCATGTGATAGCCTAGCTTCTGTGTCAGGTACTTTATTAGGGCTCCAAGAAGCAATACTGTTTGCTGCAGGGAAGACTGTGGTGAACAGTAGCGTGCCAGATGCGTGCAGGCCATGGCTGGATTGAAACGGGCAATAAATGGGATTAT
>JAOWBP010004015.1:3188885-3291355 GCA_028571105.1 Tragopan temminckii
ATAAAAAATAATGCTGTCTCTGATTTCTTCCTCCTTAGTCACATCTGAACATTATCTGTTTTAACATTATTGAAATGCTAATATTTGGCTATTGTGGGATACTCTTAGTAATGAGTACAGGGTATACCTAAAAGCTGTTATCCCATTACTGTACCAGCTGTGAAGGAGTCATTGGTGAAGCTTGCATTCTGTTTGTAAAAATTCTGAAGACTCGAGTAACATCTATTTATCTATTCACAGGTGATGCTGTGAATCCAGCTTCAGAGAAAGACAGCCATTCTTTTGTTTCTGCAGGTGAAGAGAGCTGTAAAGTTAACTTATTTCCTGCAAAACCTAATCGTCAAATTACCAAAGTTCCATTGCGGGTTCCAAGGACAAAACCAGTTATTCGCCCCGTGAGCTTACCTTTAGACCGAATACTTCCTCCTTGTGTTTTGAATGAGAGAAATTCACGAAATGCAGGAGCTGTAAGTCCAGAAAAGCTTGGCAGAAGCCCTACTATTGAAGAAGTTTCAGAGGCTAAGGCACTCCCTGCTGTCAATACATTCTGCAGACTTTCTTGTTGTGACACTCAGATGCTGCAAAAAACCTGGGACAAGCAATATAAACAGTATGATATCACAGCAAGGACAGCAATGATTGTGACAAACGTGCCCCAGGAGAACCGAGCACTTGAGAGTGGAACTGCAGGTGCCTTATCTTCATCATGTAGTAACAATTCAGCTAATGCCGTTCTTCCTAGTAAGCCATATTCTCTTTCTGTCAGGTCAGGTAGGACAGCAACAGATGGGAACAGTTCAGATGCCCATCCTCTTGCTGCCTTCAGGGCACCACGAACACTGCAACCACCCCCAGGGACATTTTATAAACCACCTTCTAACAAATCCAAACAAAGTGAAAAGAGTTCAGTAGAACAAACTAAAGCTTGTGCATCAACCAGTGCTAGCTCTGCGCTTCAACAGGATACTGTGAAACTGGCTAGGAGCTCTGCACTTCCATCAGGCAATCCTGGACAAAGCACAGATGAACAAAAAACTGGGTCAGAGGATACTCACTCCACAGATTTAAAGCCTGCTTACCAGAGACTAAGGCCAAAAAGGATCCAAGAGCTAGAACACAGGGAGGCTCACTTTGTATAGGGTGCAAATTCCTCTTGGACTGAATGCAATGTGTTGATCTTGCCAGGGAAAGCTTCACTTTGACCCTTTATCCTTTGCTTTCCCTTGAGAATCCTACTTTTGTGCCATATGGGAGTTATTTTTTATAAATGCTGCCTTTTAAAAGTGGGGGGGAGGGGGTGTGGAATTGTGATGGTAATGAGTTAAATTTTTTCTTGTAATTCAGTGGATTTTCATAAAGATTTATTGCATTCCCAGTCTAGATACAGCAAATGGATTCATTGAGTAAGATATATGGAGCTTCATTTCATTGTATGGAATGAAGTGCTTAACTATAGAGGAATGACTATCACATGTAGCAATGAAATGACCTATTTTTCATAATAGATGTTATTAATAAAAATTGAAGGCCTGGTATTCAATGTTTAAGCGTAAACCAAAGCTTGTGCTTTACTCCATAAAAGCATTTGTTCATCAGTTTTCTAATTTGTGCAATTAAGGCTTTGCTCCTGAACAGACTTACACACTGGCCAGCGTGGCCCATTATTGTGTATCATATGTGTATATTTAGGCAGACGTGGTTATCTGTTGCCGGTTCTCTATGTTGTCACTTTAATATTTTTTTTTGTTGTACAGCAAAGATGCACTTACTGAGCTTCACCATTCAGAAGCAGCAGTTGAGCCACATCTGGTTTCTCATGTAGCTTAGCGAGCGGGACAAATGTGCACAGCCCTTTGGTATGGGTGCCCTTGTGGGGAGGCTCAGCTGCAGCGGTGCTGTCGTTCCCAGCGGACTGGAACGCGGCGGTGTGCGTGCTGTAGATCAGTTTCACCTTAGCCTGGTGCAACTGAGATGAAGAGCACGGCTTCCGAGTTTCAGCAAAAGACCTGAAAATAACCAAAAACCTACAGCAGTAGATGCATGTAATGGTTTCCACTTTGTATTAAATGGTTTTTATGTGTACACCGTTATATTTGCTTTGAAATACATTAACTTGTTAACAGTTCAGTGACTGGTTTCTCTATCTGGGTGCCTTCTAATTCATTAAAACGCAGGCCGTTGTCCTTCGCGATGGTAAGTACTTCGTATCTCCTTGGGGGCGGGGCGCGCTGCCCTTAACCAGATCCCCGTTAACCTGACCCTTTCTCGGATTATTTCAGCACCGTCCTTCCTCCAGACGCGGTTTCTGCCGGTTCTGGCCCCGCTGTGAGGCCGTGGCGGGGCGGCGCGGTGAGGCGCTTCCCGCCCGCGTGCAGCCCGCCTCAGGGGGCGCGCGGCGTGACGGACGTGAGGGCCGTGAGCCTCGCGGGAAGGACGTCGGCTTTCCTTTTGGCTGACTGCGAGTGTTTCTGATGGCCTCCCGTTCGTTTCGGTTCTGATGCAAATTTCTCCAGGGGTTGTTTCGAATCGCCTCCGCGCGACTAATTGCTGCGGCCCGGGCGGCGGCTCGGTCAGCGAGGCGCGGTGTGAGCGACCCCGCGGCTGCCTTCGGGAGCCTTTCTGCGCCGCTTTGCTCGGTAATGAGATTTTCTGAAGTTGTACCGCACTGCCTCATCCCTCTTAAAGCTTTGGCAGAGCACAATCTCCGTAATTCCCTGACCTAATTAGTCGTGGCAGCTGTTTGTTTAGCAGGGCCCCTAAAGCCGCCAGAGCTGCCCTTCTGACGGCATCTTTCCAAAGGCAAGTTTTGCTTGCATCTGAGGAAAAATCTTAGCAGAGCATCAGCTTGTGAGGAGATCGGGCGTCGTGCCGGTGTGCTCATTCCAACAGAGAGGGAGGATTTTCTATTCAGGATCTGAAAGTTTTGGGTTGCGCTGTTCTGCACCGAGCGCAGGATTAAGGCAAGCTCCTTATGCTGAGCGGTGTCATTCGGCGCCTGCAGCACGGCTTGCTTTGCAGCAGAGCTGGACGTTCCTGCAGAAACCTTGCTCTTCCAGCAGTGCTCACACGTGAGGTAAGCTTCTGAGGTGAAGTTTCCAGTTTTTGTTGCTTGTATTTAAGAAGTCCTTGTTATGCTTGCAAATCCGTGAATTAATTGGCTTTTGTAGTAGAGGCCTGAATGGGTCATCTGAAAGCTCACAAGAAATGTTCTGTAAATGCTGCTAGTGTGTTTGCTGTATTTTAGTTTAGATCACGTTTATATTTTTTTAAAGTGACTCCTCTACACACTACTATGGTTCACAGCACAGGGATCCCAGAGCATGCAAACCTGGCTGGTTTGGGATGAGGCTGCACTGAGATGTGCTGTGGCAGTGCCCGATGTGCTGCAGCCGTTAATGTGCCTTCATTCTGCATTCAGGAGCTCATCTGAAGTAACGTGCAGGCACCACGTCTGGACACTGGGCTCTGAGCTCTCGCTGTTCTGCTCTGCAGATGTGCTTCCGTCAGGCCATCATGCTTGTCAGTGGAGGCAGACTTATTGTGTTGGGAAAAAGGGACAAGTTATTTTTATTTTTCATTAGCGAAGTAGGGAGGTTCTGATACTTACAACTAATGCTGTTTTATTTAAACATGTTAACATGGAAATACATTGCACAGCAGGAGGCTTTAGAACTAAAGTTTTTATCTGCACTTCCATTCCTCTTTGCAAAGGGATAGGAGTTCAGTTTCTAATAGAGATGTGTGGAATCCTTGAAAGAGTTCTCACTCACCAGATGAAAGAAAAATCCATCCTAAATCTTGCAAAACATAAAGTGTTGGAGAAGAGTGAATGTGAGGAAAAAAAACTCCTTCATCAGCTCCTGCTTAGTAGCTGAGTGTCTACGTGAGGAAATCGCATTATGGCAGATGTAGAAAGCATTCCTTCTGAGTTTGTGCCTGGTATGCTGTGTGTTTAACCATGATACGCCTTGCGTAGATAGGGATAATTAGTCCACTGCTAAGCCTGCGTGTCACAAGACTTATTTAAGGTGCCACATTTGCTTGTTTTGAAGTAGAGAGGAATCTGTTAGATTCTTATCATCTTTGATTCTTAGAAATGCATGTCTTTCAAAAGGAAGTTTAAGTGGCTTTTCTCCGATTTTTTGCCAGTACTTCTGAAGTCGTTCTGTCTGTAACCTTATGAGCAGTACAGTTTCTTCCAGTTTCTGTACACTGATTTCTGTGCATCTTCTTCTTTGCTATCTGCTCAAGTGTCACCACTCACTTCCCTTTCTCTCTCTTTTCTATAATTCTTTCGCTAGCTGCCATAACAGGAAATTGACCTACTTGACACAACTGCATGTTCTTGTCCTTCAAGTCGTGCCTTATCTGAAACATCAGGAAAAAATCTGAGCAACTTTTCACTTGAGTTTTCCACAGGAGTTTAGGATAACTGAATGCAGAACTTAACTCAGAAGACTCCATCCTGTCTGTGTAGATGCAGTTTTCTCTATGTGCACACATCTATTTATTCACTTCTCTGTATAAGACGCTTACACACGCTCCTATAGTTTTGCCTCAGCTAAGTTGTGTTAGCCATTAACATGTTACCTTTCTAGTGAGGCACTGCCTGGGAACAGCGTTCTCTGTTCGTGGCGGAAAGAACCAGCTAAGAAATTGTTGGGACACTGGAGAACATTCTGAAAATTGAAAGTGTTGGCCCATGAATAGACCCAGTACACACATGCACGTATTCAAAGCTATCTTTGTTAATAACTTTAGAGAAATCCTCTCAAAGAGAAATCTTTACTGGAGCGTTTAGTAGGGATGTTTTTGATAATTTGCTGCACAAACAGTACTCAACCAAATTTGACTTAGTAATCAAAAGTCAGAAATAAATCAAGAAATAGAAGAACAAATACTATACTAGCATTTAAAATAGTTGTTTACAATTATGGCACTTATAGGTGAGGCAATGGTCATGTTTAATTATGTCTCACAGTGACCATTACAACTAATTAGTGCTTTTGTCTTCTGTAAATAACGTAATCACAGGCTTATTTTAACAGAACACGTATACCACCACGTGACCGTATGTATTCAGGTATGTGTTCAAAAACATACAGCACAGAGAACGTTATCTTGCACTTATTGTAAGCATCGTGCAAAGACCGTCACCAAATCTGCATTTCCACTTACAGCTTTTTTTAAAGTTCTGGTACAGACATGGAATGCCTCCTTTTTTTGCTGCTGCCAGCAGCAGCTGTAGGTAGAGTTATGCAGGAAGTGCGCAGTGTGTTCTGTAAAGCACATTTTCTCCTCCCACGTGAACTGGTTGGCCCATCGGCTTTCTGTGTTTATTTTTTCAAGATCCCACTCTACCAAGCAAAAGTGGGCCACAGGCACTGCTGATGTTGTTGAACATAAAAAATATACATATACATGCCCCTGTTATCTTTGTGATATAAAAATCTAATTGGGGAAGATTAGTTTAATCTGCTAGAGATGTTTCTATGTACTGTGCAGAAGAAAAAAGCACTATTTTCTTAAAATAGCTTGTATTAGTCGTAGGTCTAAAAGATTCGAGTTTGCTTGAAAAGATACCGAGGCCAGTGCCTGCTTGTCATGTTAAACAATTTAAGAATAAATTGCACATTGAGCTATTTTTAACCTGACAGTAATGTTACCAGAGCAAGTCTGATATGTCAGTACCACTGGAGGTCAGGGGTACTTTTCTGCCAAAAGCAGGAACATGCTGTAGGTGAGAGAAATTCTTGATAGCCTCTGATAGTAAGGTGTGACTGATACGGTATCAGTAGGGTAACAGGACCCTTTGCTAACTGCTGCTGACTGCTTGGAGAAAAGGAATGTTCTGGGGAACCTCCAGGGTTAAGCCAGAAGGAGCTATTGTTTGTTGTTGGCAGCCAGCCGAAACATGAAACTGACTCATTTTTAGGTCTTCCTCTTACCTAACATGAGATGCAATACAGAAGTATCTCATTCATGTCATTACTGTCATCTGTCTCTTTTATTATCAGCCGAGAAATAATTCCTAACTCAGACACCTTTCTGTGGTACCAGCTGTAACACTACAATATATGCTATCCAGCAAAAATGCCCGGGTTATAAAAGTTGTCACTATATTTCCCTGCTGAATTTCAAAAGCCAGAAAAAGAAGAAAGAAAAGGCCCTTTATTATGACTTAATTGTTATTTGTTTTTATCCCTTGCTTCTTTCTTCGGGTGTTGTTCTAGAGATTTTGAGACAGTACTGAACTCTGAGAAATTCAATTAACTTAAATCCAATTTATTTCTACTGAATTAAAATCAGCATTTATCTTTATTGTGCTATGTAGTAAAACTAGTGCAAAGATTGATATAACTTTTACTTCTGTTAACAGTCTATGCACCTCTTTTTCTGAATATATGCCACAAACCATTCTTCTGAAGTATTAGTATTCCATAGGATAGAATACTATAGAATATAACGTGTAGTATACTGTAGCACTCTGCAATATTAACTGTTAGGAAAAAAATAAAGGAAGCCAGAGAATAAATGGATTTTTTTTTCCTGTGGCTTGGGAATTTGAAAGAATCTTCCTACAGTTCAGTAATATGCTGCTGATAGAAACAAGTTGTTTTTGTAGACCCTCGCACTGAGCCCCCAGAAAGGAGAGCCAGTTCCTGTAAAAGCAGAATTAGTAAAACATAGATTTATATAAGCCATGGGTATGAATCACATCCCTTAAACCTGTTATCTTTGGGCAGCAAGTGTGTGCCATTCTAAATATTAACAGTCTAGATTTGCATTACCTTCTGAAAAGCTGAATAAGTTCACAAGTTTGGTTTTTTTTTCCAGTTTTAGGAGGGACGTTAATATCTTTACTATTAAACTTCATTTTTTTTGTAAATGAATTTCTTCTAAATGCCTGTACTGTTCCTAATTGCAGTTGTTTCAAACCACCACTGGTCTTGTGGGCAGAATGCTGCTGCCTTTAAGAATGAAGATATATCTACACCATGACTAATCACTTCAGAAGCTGAGCCCATGTGGAGTTCTCAGTGCACTGTTTCTAGGTACTATTTTTATCATGGACCTCCTCCATTACTTTATTGTAGTGTTTCATTCTACATAAATTTGTAGAGTTAAACCCTGACCATACATTTCTATGTTAGTCCTCTTGAGTGATGTCCAATTAGGAAAGAATATTTCTGGATTGAAAATGAGTTACTACTTATTTATTGTCTTGCTACAGAATCTGAAGTTTATCAGGAAAAAAAATCTAGATTTTCTAGGGCAAGTGTTAATAGGCATTCTATCTGGCAATTTGAATCCCATTTATGGCCTTACATTGCGATTGTTCCTTTTGCTAACTGTAGGACGGAAAGTTAGAGGATAATACAAGATAATGTTATACATTAAAAACAGCATAGGAACATGAGCTGACAGACTGTGCACTATGAGGAAATCTCTCAGTGAGATAGAAAAAACATTGATAGTTCATTAATGAGCCAAAAGGAAGAAGTGGAGATGCATGCCAGGTCATTGGCAGAGTACATATTTTATGGCCTTGACATGAAGGCCCATCTTTCCTTTCACAGCAGTTGTACAAAGATTGCGGAGTGTCTGGGGTTTAGAGGAGGGTAAGAGGAGCTGGAACAAAACTGTTTCATTTATTTAACTCTGTAGGATTCATTCTTGAGAACAGCAACAGGTTCAAGAGTCCTGAGTGTAATGTAAAAGCATCAGGAAGCTGTCTGACTGCCCATAGTCCACAGCTCAGCAAAGAGAACCTCAGTGGGAACTCCTAAGGAGTTGCAGATGCCATGTTAATGGCAATAGCAAGGTGGTCTCTACTGGAGCTGCCTGCAATCAAATATAGGCTTGTTTCCAAGTGAGAATGTTCTTAGAAGGCATCACTCTGTTCAGATGCAGGAGCTGCTGTAAATAACATCAGTGCCAGAGTCTTGTCTTGAAGCTCAGCCAATCTTTTTTTCCTGGACTCTAAGCCCTTCCAACAGTTAATTGCTCAGAAATGTTCTGGACTGGGTGAATGTCTGAAGAGTATGATGTGCTTTTCCTCAATTAATGAGTATAAGAGGAAAAAAAAGGTGAATGCTAGTGTCTAAATTTTAGTTTTTTCTATCTCTTGTCTACACACAAGAATCAAGTGATCGATCTGAACTGGTTTCCTACTGTCATCTCTGAGGAAGATGGCAAAGGGGTCTGAAGCACAAGTCTTATGAGGAACAGCTGAGGGAACTGGGATTGGTTAGTTTGGAGAAGAGGAGGCTCAGGGGAGAGCTGATTGCTCCCTGCAAGGAGGCTGTGATGAGGTGGGAGTCAGCCTCTTTTTCCAGGCAACCAGCGATAAGACTAGAGGCAGCGACCTCAAGTTGAGCCAGAGGAAGAAGTGTACATCTTCAAACCAGCAAGGGTTAATCTATTTACTTTTTGCAACAGCAGTTGTATTTTATAACTAATCTCATTTCCTGTAATGCTGTGGAACTTGAACCATTACAATTGGAGTGACACTGAAAACTGCATGAAATGGTTAGCCTACAATGTATAGAAAATGTTGCAAGTTTTGTCACCATCAGTTTTACATATGTTTTTCTTTTTTTTTTTTTCTGTAGACTTGATGTCTTGTTATTTGATCCCCAGTAAGCAACACAGCCAACTATAGCTAAGCTAGGTCTCAGATATCCTGATCCAGACCTTTTACATGCTCAGTATGCCAGAAGAGGTCTTCATGTTTTTTGGAACCTTTTCTAGTAAGGTTAGTAAGGACTCATGACAGTCCTTCTCCCCAGTGCTGTCCTCCTTCCTGGGTGATCTAAAACGTGCACCTGAGATGATTTTCTGAAATTATCAAAGAAATATTACCAATTTTTGTGTCAACTAATACTAGGTTGAAAGATTAGGCCAGTATAATCTGATGTGCTATCCAAGCCTTGCCTCTTAAAACCAAACAAAATCTCTCCCACTTAATAGGTATTTTAAAAAAAATTCTGGAAGAATGACAAGAATGTCTCAGTAAATCATCAAATCTAGAGCAGTCTTGTCTGTGCAGTTCTTGATAGAGATTTGGGTAACCTCCAGCAATCAGGTCTATGTCATAATTATTATCATTACAAAGAGTTTTCTAATATCTAACTTGCATCTCCTTTTCCACTTATTCCCAATTACTAACCATTCAAGAAGAAACTACTCTCTAATTGTTTAAATCCCATAAGGCAGCCATAAGTATGAAGTTGATATAGAGAGCAAGTTTAAATGGTTTCTTTGTTTTAAAACAGGTCCCTATGTTTGGAAGGCGCCTATTTTGACTTATATGTTCAGTTCCTTTTTTCCTTTTGAAGGTAAAATGTGTGGTGATGAAAATATGGCACGAGCCTAGAAAGCAGAGCATACAATGATTTAAATTCAATCAAATTCCTGTTGAAATGTTCTGGGAATTTTTTATTTGAAAGTAAATAAATCTGAGATCATGGGGTATATTTTTTGTTGGTTTTGTTGTGTTGCTTTGTTTTAAATTGCAGCAAAATTAATTTGTCTATATAAAATCCATTCCAAGCTGTGTTGGTCAGTACACATTTGTAGTGCCTGAATGGAAAGACTGATTCTGCTCTGTTATCATAGCTAATTTTTAATGTTAAAATAATTTCCGGTTGTAAATTCATCTTTTCTTTGAAAAATTAGTTTGAAAGCACTGATTTAATCTGATAACTGATGCAACAATTAACTGCTTGCATTACTTGTAAGTCCTTGGAATCAATGCTAGTAACACTTCTTCATTTGAAAGAAACGCTTTTCCTATGTGCTGCTTTTTGATGCTGATAAAATGTGCTGCAGGAAACAGTCTCCAAACAAAGGAAAGACAGAGGATTTTTATGTATAATAGTGTATCAAGTGCAAAGTTAAGTGAAGCGGATAATGACAGGAACCAATTTGTATGATAACATAGTCTTAAAATAAGAATAAAAAACTGTTATTTTTCTCAGTTTGAAGTGCTGGCTGAAAAAATGTTGATGCGTCCTTTATTGTAGGTTAACCAGGGACAGCTGATATAGAAGAATGAGCTTCCTAAGGCAAGTCAGACTTGTACTCTGGAAGAACTGGATCCTCCGAAAAAGACAAAAGGTAAAATTTTGTTACTGGACTTCAGCTTTGGACTGTGCAGACCCTTGGATGAAGTGACTAGAGGAACATCTATCAGCCTATAAAAATAACAAATTCCTCAGTTGGATAAGTCTGGGATCTTGTTTGGTACAGTTTACAAAGCATTTTTAACCCACCAACCATAGAGAAATGTTTGTTTGTTTAAATAGAACAACATATGAGGAGAATAGTTGTGGGGAGTAATAGTTTGTCAGGTTGGGAAACGTTGTGGGCAGTACTCAGCTCAGGGAGACTTGATTCCTAATTTTTTATTTGCTCCTCAGGCCCAACTGCTCCCAGATGTGAATCTAGTTAGATTCTAACATTCACATGAAATTGTTTATTTTTAATATGCTTGAATAGCATGATAAATAAATTGAAAGTCAGAAGTATTTTGAATCCTTTCAAAGCCTTCTAGATCTTGTGGCACTCGGAGCAGATTTTTCTATAACTTTCTACCATATTTCATTCTTTCTTTTTTTTTCTTAGCCAAATTTTCTTAGAGTCAAAACCTCCAGAAAGGTCCTCTGATATACTCAGATATACCATGACTACTTCTGTTATTTGCAGGGAAAGCTTCCTATGAGCTCCTATAGAGAAAGACTGCCTGTTTCAAACTGAAAATAATAAAGAAGAGCACTTGGTCATGTGTGTGGCTGGAGCAGTCAGGGGGATTGTTCTGCTTTGATAACACAGATCAACAGTGTCAAAATGAGCCAGGGGATGAGGTGAAATGACTACTTATGCTGATGTGATTATTTTTCTGTGCCACCATATTTTGGGAGTTATAACAAATGTATCCAGAGGTGTTTCAGTTCTTAGTCAAAACCAGATGGAATCTTCCTCCAGCAGTTACAGCTATTTTGCTGATGAAGCTGAGACACTCCACTTTCCAACCCACTTTCTTGTTCACGCTTATGTGATTGCTTGCTTGATTTTGATTGATATTAAATACCGAAAATGTTCTTGTGTAAAACTGCACTAGCTTTCTTGTTCACTTCCGTAACTCTTAAAGACATTCCTAATGATTCAAGCTAAAAGTTACAGGGTCAAAGGGTGATCTCATTTTTTTTTTTTCCATTGACAAATTGAATGTGAATTCTTTCATATCTTCCCTGCAGACTTTCTCTCACAATTTGCATTACAGAGCTGATGCATGCAACACTGACAACTTGTATTTTAATGCGGTATGAAATTTGCCAATCCACACTTAACCTAAATTACACCAGGTATAAGGACCCCTTTGCAAAGCTAGACTGTAATTACTGATGGCCAAGGAGTTGTCATAGCTTGACTCTCAAATTCAGAAAAACAGGCACCCAAAGAAAAGAAAATCCACGTGTTTCTAATCTTTGAGTGGTTACACTGAGAGAATTGAAACATAGTTTTTTAATTTTTAGCAAATGGATCTTTGCACTCAGTGTTTTCAATGTGTGAAATATTATTTGATTTTAGCAAATCTATTCAGACATTTCATTTAGAATTATTAGTTATGTTTCAGGAATTTTTTTTCTTAATTATATTTTTCCTATAGAAGTTTCAAAACTGCTAGCTTTGTAATTTCTAGGTGTTGCCAGAGAGTCCCTTTCTGTGGTGACATTTCTAGCCTGTAAGTGAAAAGAAATATATTCTCTTCTCTGAAGGGCAAAACAATTTTAAAATTGAGTCAGTAAAAAATTATTCTGTTTTTTGCATTTATAAACCTGCTTGCTTATTTGTCCACTCAGACAAAGGAGGTAGTCAAAACAAAAATCTGTAACATCAGAAGCAGCTATAAGAATGTGTTTTGGGAAAACCAGCCTTGTTTTTGGCAACCATCGTGCAGTACCATAAACTGGGAGGCACACCCAATCTTTCACCGTAGTTCACCATTTACTCTAATTCAGAAGAGGAAAGGGTTCCTTACAGTTAACAGATGATCCACAGCCAATTTAGGCTCATCAGATATATAGAATCATATCATTGAGCTTGGTCCATCGCAGGTCCATGTGGATATTACATGTCTCTGTGTGTATTGCTAGGATTTCTGCTCTTTATTTTATGATTCTGTGGGGCTATGGACTGCTCTCTAAGCTTTCCTAGTGGGTACTGAGATAGCTGTGTGACTTCCTGTTGTTCTTTTCTTGAAAGTATCAGAGGGCCAACAGCTCTTTATCTGTCCTCATCACACAACACATTGTTTACCAACTTGAATGGAAGCTTTCCTTTTGCTTTAGCTTTCAGTCCCGCTCTAGCTAGTTAGCTCAGAGAGAAGGTAATACTAAATTCAAGTCTGAGGATTTTGTGTTTCCTGTGAATGGAGCAAGATCCTCCTTCTGAGCAATAACCCAGTTTTACCTGCAACAAAAACAACTGAGTAATCTTCTCCAGTTCTTATCCCTCTTGAGTTGATTTGCACAGTGCTTGTCCCAGACATCATGTTTAGTGGTTGGAAGTTGGTGCTAATCAGACCCTGTGAACACACTTGGTATTGAGAACAGTTTATAATACTGTACAGCTGTGCAGTGGCAGACTTCCTAGGCTAACAATTTGGTCATCTGCCCTTTACTGCTAGCAAGATTTTGTCTGACTTTAAAAATATGAGGCATGGTAACTTCTTAGGTGATGGGATTTTCTGTTTTTCTTTTTTGTTTGTTTAAGAAAAAAAAAAACAAACAACGACCTTGAGACAAAGTGTGAAATAGGAAACAGTTGCCTGATGTAAATCTTTCTACTTTTTTGCCAGAATCATAGCTGGTCTTAATTAAAGATTAGATTACAGTGGAAAAAGTAGGACAGCTTCAAAAACCTGTTCTTATTTATTCTGTGGAGTACCTTTTGCCCTGCATGGCTCAGTCTGAAAAAGGAGAAAAACAAACAACAACAAAACCCACATTTGTGTGTGATCCATTTTTTTTCTTATCCTGCTGCTGTATGCATTACTGTTGCATATTTTGTATCTGATGGTGATAAGTGAGAGTAAAGGAAAGGAGGCAGTGAGGGTTTTCCTGCACCTGTACTACAGCCCAGCTTTGGAAAGAGTTTGTTCTGGCTTTTGTAGGGTGAGGAAAAAAGTGCCATGCAAATGCGCACAAAGAGAGTCATAGCTGATTCTCAGAGCCCAAAGCCTGTGTCACAAGATCAAAGGATTGTAGTTTCAAACCTCTGCCAAAACACACAGAGGCAGTAGAACTGAAAAACAGGAGTGGAGGAAACAGCCTGAAAAACCAGGCAGAATGTTGTTCTGTAGTACAGTAGTGGTGTTGGCTTTTTCATCATGGCTAGCAACTGGTGTCTACATGTATTGAGAGACCTGGGCAATAAAGTGGCTGTGGATGGGCTCTTACACATTGTTGAATAAGGCACTTGATTTTAATGTATACATTTCCACCAGCATTAGAAAACGAATATAATATTGAAGTGAGTGGTGTTGAAAAGAGGCAAAAGTAAAGATTTAAGAGATGTAGGCTTCTGCTAAAGTCTTGACCTGTAGGTACATACACTATGCCAAAAGCCTACTAATGAGGACAAGAATGCAAAAGCTTGAATAAAATCCCTATTTATCTATTGCATCATAGCTTGTTTTACTGTATTTTTATAGAGTCATCCACACTGTGAAAGAACTATTTAGATCCACATCTAGTCTGTCTGGCAGCTTAGTACTATCTATGTCTTTTTATCACAGTCAGTATCCTTAAACACTTTTTTAGTAGATGTGAAGAAGCCACTGAGTTGATGGTGATGCTTCACAGGGTTCTGATGAAATCCTAGCTCTTTCTGGGTGTCCTTTCAAAGTGGTGGAATAGGAAAGGGATAACCATGGGCACATGCTGCTCTGGGCATTGCCGTTATGGTGAAAGGCCTCAGCTCTCTAATCTGTAGTGACTCTCTGCATGATTCATCTGTAAAATTTGTTTTGAATAGATTTTTTTTTTCCAGCTTCGTATTCTGGTGGAGCTTATATGGCCTCTGTCATTATTTCTTGCCCTGGTCTGGCTGAGGAAAGCTAATCCACTGTATCGCCAACATGAATGTAAGACGTTTTAATATTTTTTAATACTCTGTCTTGTGCTAGATAATGCCTAGAACATTTTGGACAGGTACACTGGGCCTGTTTGCTAAGTGCTATTCTCTAATGGCAAAAAGACACACTCTGCTGCAAGCATTTTAGTTATTTATAGCCATGTATTGAGAGAATTAATTGTGAATAATAAAAAAATAAAATAAAATGTTTAAGTTCTCCTGAGATACTTTATGGTTGGATTTAACATAAGGTCTCAAGATTCTTTCAAGTTGTAGGTAGTTATAATTTCGTTGCTGAGAAATATGTTGAGCCCATAATAGTATTAAGGTTCACACAGACTGCATCAGAAAAGACACAATGTTTTTTTTCCATTCTCCAGGTCACTTTCCAAACAAGGCAATGCCATCCGCAGGAACACTGCCATGGTTACAAGGCATCTTCTGTAACATGAACAACCCTTGTTTCCGCAGCCCAACCCGTGGAGAGGGTCCAGGTGTCGTGTCCAACTACAACAATTCCATGTAAGCACAGCTCTGTGTCTAAAATGGGGGTTACCATAGTGCAGGCCTGCTAAGCAATTGCTGATAGCTTGCCCTTGACACCTATTGAACCTGTTGATATGAGGAGAAAGGATGAAGTATCTTCATCCTGCCTAGATTGATCCTTCAGTGTGCCAAGGATAGTTTATAGAATTGTTCTGTGTTGCAAGCAAAAGAGGAAAGGGGAGCATTTAGGACAACGGGATGCAACTACTAAAAGGCCAAAAAATAAAAAATAAAAATAAAAATAAAAAATCTGTTCTAGCAAGTCAGTTTCATTCCAACAGTGATCAGCAATGTCAGAATGGAGCTCATAGTGGTAGGTTGATGCCTTTTTCAACAGAGTTTAGTTCCACTAGTCTCTACAGAACATGTATTCATATGATAAAATCATCTTTTTTTATTGCCTACTGTTCATTGACTGTTTCAAGGTAAATATTTTTGAGTACGAAACCTCTAAGCTTTCTCTTCTCATGAGTTAAGCTGTTACCCTTGAATGAGGGCTTTCATGAAGTAGTAACAAGAGAAAATCTGCTCTACCACTTCTCATATAGCACCTGTTCTGGCTATACATTTGAGAGACTTTAACCAGCATAGTAACTTTCCATAATAACCATAAGTACTAAGGTTATTAATAAGACAGGAGAATGGGAGATTTCTGGACTGTTGGTGAAAAAGGGCTGTGGGAATGCTTCATTGCCTTGTTGGTTGTAGCTAAGTTGTGAAAGACAGCATATAGTGGACAAAGGCCCTTAGAGTGAAAACTGGTTAGGAAAAAAATAATTCCAAATCTCCCTTTTGAGCATCCAATGATTATACTTCGAGTTAGCAATACCAATGCTATCAAAGCTCCAGTAGCATTTAATTCCATGGCTTGATGTTAAATTAGATTTTTGTGTTTTGTTCCTAGTGAACAGGATTTAAAATAATCAACTGAGCTTTTTGAGGGTATGGCCAGTCACACAGTGAAGTTAAAAGTTTCTGTTTTATATATATATATTCTGGCTTGTCACAGTTGCTTACTGCACAGTGAACTGTCCCTTTGTGAGTCAGAATAAATTCAGTGCATTACAAAGGAAGCAAATACATTGTGTTTTCTGAAAGAATTTTGTCCTTCCTGTTTGCTGTTTCCTGTAAGTTAAAAAAATCTTGTGGACTGAGACTTACCATTCCATATATGGAAAGCATAGCTGTTAAAGAAATGCAGTGCTTCTTAACAGGTATTAGTTCAAATTCTATCTCTGTTTTACAGCAGAAGGAAAAGAAGGCTGTGACATTTCAATTCCTAGATGTGCTTAACCACCTCTGCTCCTAATAAGATCTTTTTTCATACTTGTTTATGAACAGAGGACCTGACTGCATCTTTGCTTGAAATGTGTCTTAACCTAGAACAGCTGCCTTTGGTAAAATTGGGCACTGCTGTTTTCCCACTTCTCCTAGAAGAAATGTTTTGAAAGTACTTAAAAGCTACTACCACATTAAAAGGGTCTGAGCTGAGAGAGGGAGGAGGATTCTTTATCTGGCGATTTTATGTCGCTTATCCAGCTGAGCAGGGCTGAGTGGACCATTTAACTGCCAAAGCTGATCTTTAGTCATAACTAGAGCATATTTGCACCACAAATATGGAGTGCTGTGTAGGAAAGGTCCAGTCTCCCCAACAGTGTGTGGTAATGTAAGTGTATGAGAGGCCAGCCTTCAGCCACACAAGTAGCCCTCTGAACCATGTGGATTCCCCTATCTAATTGAATTCACTGAAAGTACTTTCTTGTCACCAGAAAATTGAGCTTTGAGTTTCAAGGATGAAAATAAATTAACTTTTTCTCCTCATCCCTACAGCAGAAAAAGTCAAATTTGAAAATATATATATGAAGTGTTCATAATAGTCATCAGTCTTAAATTCTCATTGGTTGCCTATTTCTTCTTTCAGTCTTGCAAGAGTATATAAAGATGCTCAGGAGCTCTTACTGGAAACCCCTGAAATCCATGACCTTGGCAGAGTCTGGGAAGAACTGATCATTATGACTCAGTTTATGGAAACAATGAGAACAAATCCTGAAAGAATTGCAGGTAATTGTTTTCTCTATGTCCTTTAGACCACTGAATATTGCCTTTTGAAATCCATCTAGTAATTACTATGCAGGGACTAACAACAACTTAACGTGTTTCACACTAAACTGTGACTATTCTTTCTGTTTGAGAAGGTAACCTAAAATTCATTAAATAGTGGCTTAAAAAAAAAAACAACAAACATTAGAGAGAGAATCATCTGGCTTCATTCTGCAGCCAGCTTCCTTAAGTAACTGTAAACAAAACTCAAAATGCAAAAACATGCATATGTCACCACCCAAAGCAAAACATGGATGAAGAGGTTTCACTAATTGTTATTATAGTAGAGAAAGCATCACTGGAAGATGCAGAGGAATGAAAAGCCAGGAACATGCTTGAATTGGGGGGCATAACCTAGGGAAGAGATTTAAAGAGATTCTTGTTTTGAAACGTATTTGGGACAGTGATTAAAAAGCCCTTTCTGCCTGTTTCGATTATATGTTTAAAGAGAGAAAACACTGCGCATTTACATTATTTGCAATTCCGTTTGTTTGTAGACTCCATTAATTTTTACTCAAAGCAATATGCCTAACTCAAAACACTGTCCCGGGAAAAAATAGAACATGGACCATTAATGCTTTAAGTATAACAAATATAAATATATTTATATTTAAATATATAATTTGAAAGTATATTCATAGAAATAGTGACACAAAAATGGACTGGCTTTGAGAACTGTCCCATTTTCAAGTGCTTTGCCACAAGAGTTATATTAAAATCGAATATTATCACCCAGCATATATTTTTAATGATGCCTATAAATCATCACGTACAGATGCTCCACTATCCCATCAGAGGTTTCTCATTAGAAGTAAGAAAAGGTCATTGTAAGTAACTGTAGGAAGATCAAAATGCAAACAAGAACCTGAGTATAATCTGAGACGTGGTTTTTACACGGCCATAGAAAGTAAACCTACCTGTACAGGGAAGAAGAAAAGCATGAAGTGTGATGGGTTTGCAGTGTATTGCTAAAGGATCAGCCCACATGGTTTGGGGGGGTTGCCTTTGCATCCTGTATCTACTTAGCAACCAGAAAACAGAGCACATTGCTCCCAATTCCTGTGAAATACAATGTTAATGCTGTTTTGGAAACTTTTTAATGTGTGTAATTAAATAAAAAAAAATTCTAAAAAATTAATCTTCTACTTCATAAAGCAAAGTAAAAGTTGATTCCAGAGCAAAAGTAACGAAATGTGAATAGCCACTTTTATCTGTATGGAAAAATGTACTGTGTAATTAGCTATATGTGTTCTATACATGTATACATTGCTTTCTACCATTGCCTGTAAAAATCCCTAACAGAATATTACAGTTGCAGTGATGAAAAATGAAAAATTACCAAATACCAGAATGAAGACTGCTCCTTCTCTCAATTCCTTAAACCAGATTCACTTCTTGAATCCTCTTTTCTTGACTCATTCTCCCCCCTCTTCCTGCAACGTTATTCTTCCTCCGCTATGCCTAGGTACCAGGAAGGGGGCATCAGAGAAAATACAGGAGACAGGCACCTGATAATGTTTTCAGTGTTTACTGCTTGAATGGATACATGGAAGAGCAATTGAAGAAGCTCTGCTCAGTCTCTGCCACCCCCAGGGCAGAATGTGCTTAATGTAGGTGAAATTGGGAAAGTTAGTTGTCAAACTCTAACAGGACTCTACTGAATTCTCATTAAAACAGACATTCAGCAGGAAATCTGTGCTTGTTTATGCAGAGATGACCAAAGCTGCATTCCCCTTGTCAGTGTGATGTATGTTGCTCCCGACAGTTTCAAATTCTTGCTCTAAAGACAAGAAGAAAAACAGGTTTTCAAGCATTTGTTACCAAAATCAGGTGGTACCTGGTGAACTACCTTTAACAAAAGCTGTACTGCTCAATAGACATGAGCTTTTGAAATTTCCACTTGGATCATAGTGAGGCAGAATTCATGCTGAAATCAGTTTGTGACAGAGAAAAGTTAAAGAAGACTGCACTTGTTAAGAGCAGCGGTATTTTGAATATTGTTACAGTGCACATTTTTGCAGATGGAATTGGAGAAACTTAATGTTTTTTTTTCACGTGTTTCAATTTAACAGCGGATAGCCTTTCATTTGCTTGAAGATTTGGTGGCTTTTAGTTTAATAGTTGTTGATAATTTGGTACTACTATTAAACTGTAAACCATTTATGCTTCTCAAAGGAAAATAAGAAGTTTTGCTTGTGAAAGATTTTTAAGGGGCTGTTTTTGCAAAAACTGTAGAATCAGGTTGAATAGGTAAAATTATCAACTGTAAATGATAAACCAGTGTAAGCGTAAAGGCCTGACTGAAATTATTTACACAAGGCCCAGCAGAAGGGACTGTAACACTAACAATAATAGCATGCTTTGATCTGAACATGTGAAATAAAGCGGAAAAAAGGCAGAGACTTTCAAATGCAATTAGGAATGCTATCAGTACTTTTATTTCTGAAGTCCTACTCTGAAGCATCTTTGAGGAATCAGATGTGGAGAGTTCTAGCAGCGAGTATTTTCTGATAAGCATTCCCTGGCAAAATATTAAAATTATTTTGAATTTAAAAAGTAGTTTTGGACCCCATTAGTCCCTGGTAAGCATGTGAGCCAAAGTACATAATTTTTGCAGGTTTAAACTACGACTTGAGATGCTCTTTAACTTCCTTTATCTGGCATTTCACTTATCCCTGTACTCTTTTCTTTATCCAGGAAGAGGAATAAGAATTCTAGACATTTTGAAAGATGGGGAGACTCTCACTTCCTTCTTACTGGAAAATGCTGGCCTTCCTGATGCAGTTGTTTTCCAGCTTGTTAATGCTCAAGTGCGCCCTGAACAGGTGGGTGGAGTACAAAAGCTACCAGTTACCTGCCTAGAATTACAGCCTCTTGAGTTGTATATGCAAAGTAGCTTCAGTGGGGACTTCACACTATATATCTGCTTTAGTGGCTGCATGTTTTTTATGGGCCTAGAAGAAGGCTTTTTGTCTTGACAGTTTTAAACAAAACAAGGGATGGTTTAGGTTAGATGTCAGGGAAAGTTTTTCACTGAGAGGGTGCTGAGGTGCTGGAACAGGTTGCCTGGAGAGGTAGTCCCTGGAGGTGTTCAAAGTCAGGTTGAATGGGGCCCTGGGCAACCTGATCTAGTACTTGATCTAGCAGTTGGTAACTCTGCCTATGGCAGGAAGGCTGGAGCTTGATGATGCTTGGGGTCCCTTCCAACCCAAATCATTCTGTGATTCTATGGATATTTTGAATATGCATTAAATAGAGGTATTTTGTTTGATGCCATCATTGCTCCTGGACAGCTAAATGTTAAGAAATGATACTAACAAATAATGCATATGTCCTCGTGATTAAAGACTTCTCAAAAGCATAAGGTAGTTGTTCAGTTTTTTTGGGACAACAGCTCTGATTAACAGCAGAAAACGATTTTCAGGCTCCTAATTTAATGTTTAAATTCTCTGCCCCAGTGCCAGCAAAGTAGCATGGTGACCTTAGGGGTGGGAATGTAAAAGCAGACCCAATTTTTTTGGATTCCAGCTGAATAACAAACCCACTCAGAAAATCCACAGTGAAAACTGCAGGTCAGATAACTCCTGTAGCAGCTAAATGGCAGACTGTGTTTGACCAAGTCCAGGCTGTCTCTGCAACTGTGTGTACTGGTATGTGGGAGTCGAGGGGAATGTTGTGTTAGTGAATGAATGTTGCTGAATCAGAACTCTAGAACTGTGTTAGTGTGTGGGTTGAAACAAGTGAATAACTGAGGCTCAAAACTCAATTCTTCTTTTTCACCATCACATAAAACACAAATGCTAGAACTGTGTGCAGCCAAAAAGGGAGGAGATTAATGATCTTTCATTCAGTGTCTTTTGTGCCCCACAGATTCCAGATATTTTGACTGGCTGCCAGATTTCTTATCTGCTGTGTTCTTAATTAGCATCAAGGGAAGCTCTCCCCACTCCTCACTTGGTCATGAGGCAATACCGCAAGACCATACCATAGCCAGCAGTGTCAGTTGATACATCCAACTTACTTTTACATCTCTGTATCTGCAGAGATGGCAAAAAATTGTTTCCTTGCAGCTTCTGACAAGGCAAATAAATGTAGATACACTGTTGGGCTTCTTTTTCCCTTTTCCTCCCTGCTGCCACTCCTCTTCTACATTAGAATTTTGCTGCACCAGGAGAACTGTGTGCTGTTGTGTTAGGCTATATTAGCTGCCCAATGGCTTTCATTCATCTGCTGTTGAAAACCCTTCAGCTGCTAATATATGCAGGACTGATGGTGTTTTCAGCACCATCTCCAGAAGTATTCTCAAGGCCTACTGGAACATACTGTCCTGCTGTATTCTCTGTGCTGATGTAGAAAGAGATGCTGTTCTTTTTATACTTGGAATTAAAAAAAAAAATGAACATCAGTTAAAGATGAAGCTGGCAGAAATCTGGTATTAAACACCACTTTCATTGTTCTATGTGACGTTTTCTCGTTAATGGTTATCACAGGTGTATGAGGTCGTCTCACAGAAGCTGATTTACAGCTATGAGGAAAGAAAGTGCTATGAAAACTTTTTCCAAGAGCAATGAAATGAGGAAAATCTGATCTCATGGTTCTCAAAAGACCCTAAGAGAATTATTTTTAATAGAAATTGAATACTTACTCTGCTATGGGAAATAAATCACAATTCATAAAATCATAGAATGGCCTGGGTTGGAAGGCAACTCAAAGATCATTTAGTTCCAACTTCCTTGCCATTGGCAGGGTTTCCATCCACTAGATCAGACTGCCCAGAAACCCATCAAGCCTGGCCTTGAACACCGGCAGGAAAGGACACCCACAACCTCTCTGGGCAGCCAGTGCCACTGCCTCACCACCCTCTGAGTGATTAATTTCTTCCTGATATCTAACCTAAATCTCCCCTCTTTCAGTTTAAATCCATTCCCCCTTGTCCTATTGCTACTTACCTGTGTAAAAAGACAGCCCCCCTCCTGCTTGTAAGTTCCTTTTAGGTACTGGAAAATGGCAATAAGCTCTCCCCAGAGCCTTCTCTTCCCCATGCTAAACAATTGCAACTCCCTCAACCTTCCATCATAGAAGAAAAGCTCTGGCCCTCTGATTGTATTTGTGACCCTCCCCTGGGCTCAGTCTGGCAGCTTTGCATCCTTCTTGTGCTGGTTCCTGGGCATGGATACAGTACTCCAGATGGGGCCTCACAATCACCTCCTTCTCCCTGCTAGCCACCCCTCTTTTGACACAGCCCAGGACACCACTGGCGTTCCAGGCTGCAAAAGCACACTGCTGGCTCGTGTCCAGATTTTCTTTTAGATCTTATTGATAAGACCAGCCCATGCGACTTGCTTATGGTTGGTTTCAGTCAAAGTCTCAGAGCCGTGACTGGAATACAGATCTGTGGTTGGCTTTAGCCTTTATCATAATAGCTCATCTTCAGTTCTTCATGCCACTCCACTCTTTGCCTGTGTATTGCTAGACATGCTTTCTCCTTGGCTGGAATGGAATAGAGCTGACTGAGCTAAAAGCAAGCCGAGAGCTTGTTTACAAGAACCTGATTGCTGCCAACAGCTGGCTGCAGATCTAGGTCTCAGCTGCCTGGGAATGCAGGAAATGACACACAGAGCTGAAAACTAAACCTGATCAAACAGGCAACTAGCTGAAATAATAATTTGGACTTCATTTCTTTAGACAAACAGTGACACACTGATTTAAAAAAAAGTATTGAATTTTTCCTCTGAGGACCTATTTTTTTGAGTCATTCTAAGATAAGGATAGGAGACTGATGTTAAACACAATAAGTTCAGGAAAGATTGGCAACAACCCACCCTACCGGAAAAATTGGAAGGGCGGAGGTTTTATGTTTTTCTAAACCCATCTGTTTGTGAACATTCTTGAAATGCAGTTACTGTTTGTAAATAACCTTTCTTTTTTCTGTGTTTAATCTCCTTCAATTATGTTAATGTCACAGTTTCCTCATTTCACAAATCAAAGTAAGATTCCCAGGTTGCCTCCCTGTGCAGCTCAGCTGTATTGCAGTTCATGTTGAGTGGTAAGGAATATGCCAAGTCAGACATGCACAGTTAAAAAATGTTTTCTTTTCACATGCACCTTTCCAGAACTGCAATGTCAGTGAAAGACTTGATTTCTTCAGTCATTGGGTCAGTTAAATTCAAATGTTAAAGAACTGAGATGTTTTGGAGGATTTTTTTGGAAGCCAGACTCTACCTATCAGTTGCTTTTTTTTGCATTCTGCCTCTCTCTAACTTGTGTTAACAGTGCAGCATGAATGCCATGTTTGTGTCACTCTTCTCACAGGTCTTGGCTTTGCTATAAAACAAGTCTCGCTTTCTTAGCAGTACTTGCACTTGCAGATTCCCCTGTAAGTGAAATTGTGTGGTGAAAAGACACTATCTGAGGACACGCATCTGTAACTTAATTTTTAAAAATTCATAATCCAGTATGTAGACTATTGCTTACTGAATAGCATAAAGTACTTGCTGTGCCATGTCTACTTATGGAAGAACATTCACTTGCAAAGAGCCTGTGCTGACTGGACTGATTGTTTAGACTGTACATATCCGCAAAGACCAAGCAGTGGTGTAAAGGATGAGGAGATTGATGGAGGTTAATTTAATTACTGTTGTGCACTTAATTTCAGGTGTCCTGTTGTTTTTTTTTAATTGTATTATGTTAGAACTCTTCAAGGATTTGTTGCTGTACTCGTGCTCAGACTGCCTAGTGTAAGTAGATTACGCTAATATACATTTATATACAGTGATGATAGAGACAGTACCTGCCAGATTTCTAGAAATTTGTATCTCTTCTTTTGCACTGTCATACACAATCTGTGTGTAATACAGGTATATTTTTTGTAGTCTGAAAGTCTGTGTTTGTCTTCAGCATGGTAGGACTTAGAGCCATCATGGTGTTGTGAACTTTTTTCCTTACAATTTGTACTATGGAAAAGATGGACAGAGAATGGGAGCTTTAGTTTATGGGCAATTTCCAGTGCTATATTTTATTATATTACTACGTATTCTGTTCACTATAAAGCAAGCAGAGCTAAATTTCAGACTTCCAAGCATATTCTGTTACAACAATAAAAATTCCAGGTACACTGATTTCTGTGCAGTTACTCTTTATTTACATTGGTTTAACTATAAACTACTCCCACTCATTAAATAGTGGAGAAATTTTTTGTTTTCTGTTCCATGTTTATATTAGCAATTGAAATAAGTAGGTTGGGTGTAGTTTAATGTAAAATGACTTTGTGGAATCTGGCTGTATGCCTATACACAGTGGCAATGAATAGTGCTGTATGGAAGCATTAGGGTGGGAATAATCATAACTGAAATAAAAAAGTGAAGGAAATCAAGCTTAGGAACTATTGGAATTACCTTTTTCTTTTAGATCAGATGATAACGAAACCATAACCAGGCTAAACAAAAAGTAGGGTTGTGTGGCACATTTGGTTAGTCCTGGGGAAATACTTTCAAGCAAGAATAAGTGGCATGGCGTGGCCTCAGGCATGCTTATATGCCAGAAAGTAAAGAAAACTCATTAGAAGGATGCAGTGAAAGAAGGAATCTCTAGTGAGAAGAAAAGTCTATCTGAAGGTGAGGTGATCTAGCGTACCACAAAATGAAGGCTGTTGAAGAATTACTGTTTACGCTGACCACATCTTCCCGCCATTCATGAAAATATTAGCAGGTGCTGATATCAAGTGTCCATTTTTTATAAATCTCTAATTGTTCCTGAAGATTTCACAAAATTAAATAATATATTGTTTTTGATTGCAGTTTGCTTTTGGTGTACCGAACTTGACACTGAAGGACATTGCTTGTAGTCAGATGCTCTTGGACCGCTTTATTATCTTCAGTAGCCGAAGAGGCCTCCCTTCTGTTCACAAGGCCATGTGTGCTCTCTCCCAGGAAGGCCTACAGAGAGTAGAAGATGCCTTGTATGCAAACGCTGATTTCTTTAAGCTATTTCAGCTGGTAAGTACTAACACAATGACGCTCACCTGCGTGATACTTCACTGAACTTCAGCAATTTTCTTCATAGTGTATCGCCAGTGTTTTAGTGGTCTTTGTTCACTTGCCACTGCAAATTTGTGATTATTGATTGGATTATTAGCCTATCATCAGCAGGAGCAGTAGGCAGTTTGGAACATACTTTAGGAGATAACAAAAATTCACCATACAACAGAACTAAAAGAATCAAAATTTTAAAATCAGTGTTTGGAACCTGACCTTCCCAGATTGTATAACAGAACAGGATGCAGCACAACCTGGTCAGTCCTTACTAGGGATCTGAAATAATTCCAGCCATTCCATCCTGTCTGCTTCATCCAGCATGGTAGAATTTTACTCTGAAGTCAAAGCCATGGTGCAACTTGAACTACAATATCTATACAAATCATTTTTTTGTTTTGTTTTTAAACAAGTTCTACTGACTTTAATCACATTTTCTACAGAAGCTTTTCCTCCTGTTGATTTTTGTTGCCCTTCTTTGTGTTGTTCATATTTCTACTGTGTCCTTGCCATAAATAAACCACAACTGCAGCCAGAGTTCAGTATCCATGTATCATGGAGATAAATACATGATGGTATAATGATATATATTTGCTCTGTTCTCTGTTCTTTTCTTGTATTATCTAATATTCCCTGGTGCTTTTAGAGAACTAATTGTAATGATTCCAAGGTCTCTTTCCATGATAGTCCATCACTGTGTATGTATTCAGTGTTGGTTTTCCCCAGGTTTATGACTTTGAATTTTGCAACACTGCATTTATTTTGCTGTTTTTTATTATGTAACTTATTATCATGAGATCATCACTTCTGCAGCTTGCTGTATTCAGCAGGTAGCTATGCAGATTCTAAATCTAAAGAATTCTAAAGAATTGATTAGACTTTCCTGTCACGGCAGAGTAATATCATGATTACTTTAGCACAGATTTAATTCAGCTTTTTGTTACTCAGAACTGGGAACAGGGACTGCTTTTGTAGCATTCATGGTCATTCATTGTGCCTACATGATTTTGCCAGTCCTGTTGGGAATCTGTGGTGGTCAGCTTTTGACTGTTTTTCATTTCTAGATATATGCACAGATATTTTCACATATCTGATGCTCGTTGGAAGTAGCAGAGAGTAAGTCCTACAATACTTCCCAGGTACATTTTCAGCACTTAAGGATTTCCTTAAGCACACTGCACTACCCAGCTTCAGGATTAAGCTGCTAATGTAATTATTTTCTTGTCATTTTAAATAAAATGGAAAGATGAGATTTGATGAAGAAGTTGTCTGTGTTTAAACAGAAATAGACTCATGGGGAAATGAGAACACAAACCCAAAACCAAAATCTGAACTTGTGAAAGACTGGGTCTTCAGGTGCTGGTTTATGCTTTGATCTGTCACTACAAGATCTGCCTGCCAAGACTTCCCCTCAGCATTGAAAGGCTACCGATAGCCTGGTTCCCAGCAGTTTTAGTGTGTGCTTTACTGTAAAGAGAAGGTCTATCTTTTCATGATGCCTAGCACAATGAGAAATCAAGTTGTTAGAAGCTTCCCTACTCTCCTATCATTGCAGTTGCTAAATAATTTTGATATATTTGTGGCTTTTTTTTCCCCTTTGAACTTTTTTAACTCCTTAAACATAAAAATAAAATTCTTGAATACTTTACTGCAATTCTGGGAGGAGATAAGCAGTTCTTCACTAAGCATAGACACAGGTTGCTTGAAATAGTTGCTTTGGACAGCGTCTCTACATGCACTTGATATGTAATTATACTGAGTGTAAATCTGTACTGAGTTTTGTAGGCAGAATAAGTCTTTGTTAGAACTTTTTAATTTAAACTTATGCATTAGATAGATCAGTGCATTCAAAATCCTAGATGATTTTCTACACTGTTATTCTGTCAGTCTCTCCGTACTTCACGGCCCTCAGGCTACAGCTGTCTAATATAACCAACCATTGTCATGGTTTCAAGCGCAAATTAAGATAAGGAAAGAATAAATTTACTACAAATAGTAAAAGAATGTAAGATAATCCTAAGAAAGAGAGAGACAATTAATACCTCAATATTAACGCAATATGGGAGAGAGAGAAAGGCTATGATTGTGCTGCTTACTGTGCTACCAAAACCCAGAAGTCTCTCATCCCCGTCACCTGGAATCGGATGCAACAATGTAAGCAAAGTAGTATATGACAGCATGCTATGGTGTCACCTGTTTGTTAGAAAGCTGGTGATAATTAAAGTGTAAACTCCTGGCAGCAGGGCCATTTGGTCAGTCTGCAGGAGCCTGGAAAATCAATGGTTTCTACCAGACCTAACAGACAGTAAGAACCAGTCTTGAAAATCGGGAGCTCTTGCAGGTACTCTCAGCTAATTCTCCTCAATGGTAAGCAGTGGCCTCCTGAATGAATGCTTGATAAAGTAGAAAGCTAATAAAAGTCTTTACATCTCAATGCATGAATAGTGTCCAAGAAGAAGCTTCTCATAAATGGCTGTTGCTTCATTCCTTATTTCTGCACCTCTTGGTGTGGTGAGATTAGAAAAGCAAAGCATACCAAGCTATACTTTCAATGGATTGTGACTTTTTCAACCTCATAAATAGTAAGACCACTCACTCAACCTGGTATGTGAGTCTACATGCAGGTAATGGTTTTGTGGACCAACAAAATTGTCTAGACAGTGTTCCAAATAACTCACTGAACTAGAGATGCCATTTGGATTTTCTTCTCTCACTGTATTAGCTGTTGTCATTTATAAACTATTCAAAACATCTGTATTTCTCACGTATTCGCAGCTTCCCACTGTGTTGGACAGAAATTCACCAGGTGCTGACCTCAGGTCCTGGGGGAGGGTGCTATCTAATGTTTCCCAAGCAGTACAAAAGGTAAGTGGTCTAATAATAGAAGGCATCACTCTTCTGAGTAGTGTGTAATCCTTTATCTTCTATTTATTCCCATTGCCCACTTTATCCAAAAGAAAACAGAATAATTTGGGAAGAGATGCTTTCTTAGAAATTCATTCTTCCCTCATCACAAAATAAATGCGGACATAAGCATTAGCAATTCTGAAGCATATTAATTTATTCAGAATAGACATGAAAGAACAAGAACTGAAAATGGTGCCTGTGACCAGCACAGAGATGAAAGAGTCAGATTCTGACTGCTTCTAGACTTTACAAGTCTTTGCACAATGGAGATCTCTCCAAATATTTTCTTCCTTTGCAGGTTGCAATTAACAAAGAAATCTTTTTTTACTGCAGCTAGCCAGGAAGCAAAGTGTTCAGGACCTTTTAATGGTTTTGCAACCATTTGTACAAGATGGAATACCAGAATCCTTAGGCCACTTGGTGAGCTCCCTTTCTGATCTTTTCTGTGGCTACCCGGAAGGAGGTGGATCCAGAGTGCTTTCTTTCAACTGGTATGAAGATAACAACTACAAAGCTTTCCTGGGGATTGATTCCACAAAGAAATCCATCTATCTTTATGATAATACAACCAGTAAGTTTTTTCACCAAACCATGATAGTTACTGTGGACATATGCAGTGTATGTTAGAATATCACTATGGTTTTTATAAAATAATGCTTTAAAACAGTTGATTTGAGAAATTAGAGACAGATAAAATAATTTTACTTGCAGTTGCAATAGGAAAGAAATCGAAGAGGAACCAACTTCATTTTTTCTGCTATTCATTATTTTATCTCCTTATTGTCCTCTTTAATTTTCCATTCATCTTTTTTTCTATATTGAGATCTCACACTATTTTTGTTATACCAGCAGTCATATCATAGACGGTATTAGATTTGTCTGTTCCTTCTGGTATGACTGATATGTTTGTGTGGTTGCAAAGTAGAGGTGAGCATTTTACCAGCAGAGAGAATTCTAAATGCCACTATCTGTGTTGATACTTGACTCTACTTACGTCTGAACTTTCGCAAGACCAGTAGAAGACCCAGTACTTCCATTTCCTTAGCCAGGGAATAGAGAAGTTGCATTCTGACTGCGAAAATAATTTATAATGCAGAAGTAAGATTGAAATGCCTATGTAAAAATGCTTAGTTCTAAGTTCACTGTAAGATCAAATTCTGAACTGCTGAATCTCCAGTCCTTAAGTTTATTCTGTGGAAGAATTAATGACTAATAGGAAAAAGAAAATAGTTCCATATCAGAATCAACTACCATAGTAAGAAGTGAAATAGCCAGATTGCCTAGCGAGATCTTAACACTCTAGTTTTCTTCCATTAGATATAGTATAGATACTTATATATAGTAACAACTGTCAAACAGAGAGCTAGGTTCAGTGTTTCCTGTAGTTAGATCCCTTCCAACTCAGGATATTATATGATGCTATGAAATTTGTTTGCTATCCTGTACTCTCTGATGCCTACTTTGCAACTATAATATCTACTTTACAATCTTCATTTTTTTAGACATTGTAGTTCTATATTACAAAATGTGCTTATCCTATTCAGTTTCATAATACATTCAGCTGTCCATATTGCCAGCAAAAAGCCCTGCAGAATGTTATGTATGGTAAAATTTAAGGAAAGATACATAAACATTATTTGTCTTTCTGTCTTTAGCACCCTTTTGCAATGAGTTGATTCAGAACTTGGAATCAAATCCTTTAACCAAAATGGCCTGGAGTGCTGTGAAGCCCCTGCTGATGGGAAAAATCCTCTTTGCTCCCAATTCACCTCCTGTACAGCAAATCATTAAAAATGTAAGGAATTAAAAAAATATACAAATGTGTATTTCTAAAAAATTGCATTCTAAGAAACATACTTTGAAAAACAGTCAACCTAATCAGATTTTCTTCAGGAACTCCTCTTGTTCTGAGGATCGTTAGAAGAGGACTGGTTACATTTCATTTAAAAAACAAAAAACAAAAAAAAACTCCAGGAAGCATATCTTCTCTAATTCATCATGCCTTGGCCCAAACTACTTTTTCCAGCTTAAGTAGCCTTTTTTATGGCATGTTCCTATATTTACATTGACAAAAAATGTAATATTCATATGTATGTAGATTGTTCTGAAAGTAATACCTCCTGTTTATTTCCATGGAAAGTGCAACAGACTCAAAGAGCACGATAACACTATTTGATAGAGTAAATTCTCAGCTACAAAATGCTGTTTTTCAACAGTCACTGCCATTAGCTGATATGCGCAGTTGAGCTAATTGAGACGTTCTTCATTTCTTGGTGTTACATCTGTGAATGGCCTTCCAGAACATGGCTTGTCTTTCACGTCACTGTCACCACTGCTGAAATGAACAATCCAACAGCTTATTGAGCTGACGTCCACTGTTTGGTTTCCATAAATGTTCGGCAAGTGGCAATGAATGTCAATGGGTGCAATTTTTTTGACAGGGCAATGCACGTTTCTTCATACAGGCTTCCATGTCAGACACCATTCTGTCAGAGTACCTCTCTGCTGTGACCTTGATATTGAAATTAATTTCACCCACCTTTAGGATTTCAGCTGAAGAGCTCTGTTCCAGAGCCCATGCTCCAGCTACAGAATAGAGGGAAATAGTCAAGGGAAAGAAAACAAAGAGGAAATCATTCAACCTAAAACCTGAGTAGTTAAAGGAATTGAAGATAAATGGGATTAATGTGGGCTCTTTTTTTTTTTTTTTTCCGTTACAAGAACCACAGAAACATATCCTAAGTGACTTAGATTCCGAATGGATTTTGTAAATTCTCTTTTCTGAGGAATATTTATATTTCTGCCATTTAAAAATTTTATTAAGTACACATTTGCAAATTACAGGTTTCACTGTCACTGAACACCTGGATTGTAAATTGTGTGTTTGTCTCTCTAAACATTCTTTCCTGTTGTTTTTCTTCAGGCGAACTCCACTTTTGAAGAACTTGAACGCCTCAGACTGTTGATCAAAGCTTGGGAAGAAGTAGGACCTCAGCTGTGGTACTTCTTCCAAAACAGCCTGCAAATGAATATGATCCGTGTATGTTATAACTTAGCAGGAAGCTTCAGTAAGAGCAGCCTTTCACCATCCTATATTTTTATTAAGCAAGAAGATAAATATTTTAGAAGGTTTGTCTGGAGGCATAGCCTTTGCAGCAAGGAATCAGTTGCCTTTAAGGTTGCTGGATTGCTGGCTGAGCTTGGTTTAAAGTCTAGTCCTATAGGTATTACAAAGACTCTGGCAACCCCGGATTAAGACAATCTTTTCAGACTGATAATGACTTCTTAATAAAGACAGTAATTACTGCTTTCTAGCTTCTCCAAAATGTCCTTCAAAACACCCAATTGATTTTCTAGAGTTCTACATAGGGAAAGAAAGCAGTAGAATCATGTTTTAGCTAGACCCAGCAATTTTTATTGCCTTAGGAAATTGCTTATTTCTTCTTCCCTTAGATCTGATTTTGATCAGCTGCAAGTAATATCTGCGATTGAAGTCCATAAAGCAGTTTATTCTAAATAAAATTATGTTTTTCCAAACTTCTTTTCCTATTATATTAGACATTTATTACATTTATCCTCTTGCTTATAGGGAAAACAAATGCAATTAGTATTCAAGGATATATTCCTTCTTATCTATTCTTCATTCCTTACCTCCAGTTTGTCTATACATTTACCCATTTATAAAATTCCTTTCTTAACATACCCTTTTGTACTACTTCGCAGTTCAGAGAGAGCTGTGAAAATTGAAAACTTTCTTTCTAAATACAACACATGATGAGGATTACTGTAGTGAAGCTGTTCCAATATGTTTCCTCAGGACTCTCTGAAGCACTCTACAGTGAGGGACTTCCTGAACAGTCAGCTGGGTGCCGAAGGCTTAACTGCTGAATACATTATCAACTTTCTCCACAATGGGCCTCCAGGCAGTAGGGAAAAGGGAATGGTGGATTTTGACTGGAGGAACATATTCAGTGCTGCAGACCAAGCTCTGCGTTTGCTCAGTCAGTATCTGGAGGTAAGGGCATCTTTGACTCTGCTGGGAATCCTTCTAGAGAATATCTTGAAGCAAGATAGACAGTACCTCGGATCTGTGGCAGCAGAACAAAAAAACACAAATTTTACAATCCCTTAATCCTGCATTCAAACTGTAATCTGAACGTCTGAATGTGCTTTGGGGCTGAGAAGCAGAAAGTGCTTTTTTCCTTAAGGAAAACTGCATTGTTGTTTTTTGTTGTTGTTGTTGTTTTAATGACTACCAGACTGCTACTGTCAACAAGGCCAAGACTAGAGAAGCTAATAGTTCTTTGGAAATTCCCAGTACAGGATTGTGAGAACCTGATCAAAAAAACAGGGAGTTTCTGCTTGTTTTGTAGCCACTTCTGACAAGACGTTTGTCTCTTTCCTGGAATCTCTCCATCCGTTTTCTAGGAGTGCTGCTTTTTTATAGGCTTTCTGAGAGTCACAGTACAGAAAGTGACATGAAATTTCATCATGTAAATAAGGAAATGCTAAAAACATAGATGAAAATATCAAGCTATTCAAAAAATGCTTTGGAATATACTTTTTGTCAGGCTACTCTAGCATGGACAACTTACAGATGAGTTTGTCAGACTCAGATTAGTAAGTCTATAAAAATAAAAATACAAAAGTGATAAAAAAAAATAGTAGATTTCTATAGGGCTGAACACACTACTACATCCATTCCTTTCCAGAGCCAGGTAAGTGATACAAGGTGTTATATTTTTTTTCTGTATCTTTCTGATATTAGGTAAAAATGTGTTTGGAACTGGAGCTGAGATGGTATGGATTCCTGCTGAGTTAGATAGAAGAAATGCCAACTTTTCTTTGTAAACTTAAGAAATTAGACAAAATTAATAGAGCCTGCTATGCTGTAAGCTTAACACTGAGAGTTTAAAACACTGTTGTACTTGGCCATAATACACAACATTTAGCACCTCTCATTTGAGGTTTGGAGTCTTTAAAGAGCTTAATTATTTCGTACAGTATCTGAAAGGATGGTTAATAATGGTTAAATGGCTAAGCCTCAAGCTCACAGAGAAAGCTGATACTAATTGTAGGCAACAGGGTCAAGCCTTGCCCTATTGATTTCTGTCTAGTTCAAACTAAAAGAACCCATGTAAGAAGGCAGGACCTTAAGGTTTGTCTGCCTTCTTAAAGCTGTTGTAACAGAGGGCAACAAAGCTTGTGCACAAAGTTCTGCTAATTCTTCTGATGATGTTTAGCATCATATTAGCAGAAGTATTTCTTATGTAAACTGAGCGAGATATATTGCTTCAGTACATGTCAGTAGTGGAATATCCACAGTACTGGGGCAGTTACTGTACTTAGTAGTAGATCTTAGTGTTCTAAGCTCATTGTAACAAGCTAGTACTTTCAAGTCTGCTGTTTACACTAAGTTGCTAGCATTTGGAAATGTTTTCACACTGTACCAAGCACAATGGGAACAAATAGCTCCTTTTCAGGTTCACCTTACCCCTCACCAGGGTATACAGTGAGGGTAATGCGATGCCAGAAGTTATCCTTGGAGGTTCCACATTTGTGTGGTACATCTGAGAATCTTAGAAGTTATGCAGTAGCTGTTTATTCACACCACCCCAAGAATTTCCTGTCACTCCCTTTGATTACCTTAGGCTACGGAACAGACAAACTCTTTGTGAGGGCGAAGCACCTCTTAATACACACTAATTTCTGTTTTAATTTTCTAATCCTCTTGTTGATATTTAACTTTGGCTTTCCCATCTTTGTTGGGCCATTTAAATTTGTTAAATATTTACTGGTTTAAGATAGGAAATAAATCTTAGCAAGTGGAAGATGAATCAATTTTGACATAATGTTTCTAAAGGCATGAGCTCTGTTGCAATTTACTGGAAAAAAAAAAAAAAAAAAAGCCTAGTTAGAGAATGCAGCACTTGTTTTGAATGCAATTGATGTTAAGGGAAAGAATTCCAGATTTTTTTCTAGTAGACTACAATATAAAATCTCTTTTCACTTCAAAGGAGCTGTTATTGCAACACAAATATGTCAGCTTGTATTCTTGCACAAGTATTTCTTTCATCCTGCTCACAAAGAAAACCCATAAACACTTGTGTTTTCTCTTTTGAATCTTTGCTGCTTCCTTGACTGGACACCTGAGTAAGAGTCTGTACTGCCTCTCAGTCTAGTCCAGACACTGTACGTTCTGCAGTGACAGGTCTGACAGGTATGACCCTGTAGTTATGTTCCACAGTAAGAGAGAAATGGAGATCATCCATGCCTAGTGTCTTTGCAGGCTATTAGTTAAGTAAAACTCCTAAACACTACTAAGAAGAAGCCAGTTTGAGATGAAGAAAAGATTCCTTTTTGATGCTAAATTTAATTATTTTTTTCTAATTTACAGCTTAATTAAGCAAGGCAATGTTTTGTCACTGTATCTGTAGTAGAGTCAGTAATATACCTATAGATATTCATTAGCCTAGGAAGCCGAATAGTGTGTTGCTCATGACTGCCTCAAACCCTGCAAGGACTAGAACCGGATGGGGGAAGCATCCTTTTTATCCAGACGGCTGGGTTTTCTTCCTCAACTGTACGTTGAGGACATTTGGTGAATCAGACAGATATTATCAGACCAGACAAGAGATTCTAGGAGGATTTATTAATGCATTTGCTTTTAATTCTACCACTTCTTTGGTTTCAAAAGGCTCCCCCATTTAATTCCAAAACACTCTCTATGGGCACTCTGCAAAGCAGAAAAGGAAATGTCAGAGATGAGATGTCAAGTTTTCAGAGATGAGATGTCAAGTTTAGAAACTTATTGCCATGTGTGAGTAAACTCAGTCCTTACCCTTCTATAAATAGAGATGTGTCTTGATTGTAAATGGGATTGAAAGGTGGGATTTTAGCATTCTCTGCTCTTTATAGGAAGATCCTTACTCTTACAAGTTGTTTGCAAATAATCATATGATTTTTTGGGTTGAAAAGAACTCCTGAGATCATATAATACAACTCTATTTGTCAGTACAGTGTCAACTAGAATAGGCTGCCCAGTACCATGTCCAGATGGGTTTTGAATATCTCCAAAGATGGAAACTTTGCATCCTCTATGGACTCCTCTTCCAGTACTTGTCCACCCTCGCAGTAAAATGGCAACTACTTCAGATGAAACTATCTACCTTTTCTATTGTCAGCCACTCATATTTGCTTTAATATATAGCTCTTGCTAGCTTATTCCAATGCATTTGTTATCTTTGTGGTTATTTGTAGTGCTTGACTCTGGATAAATTTGAAGGCTATCATGACGAAACCCAGCTAACTCATCAAGCCCTTCATTTACTAGAGGAAAACAAATTCTGGGCTGGTGTGGTTTTTCCAGATATAGACCCTACAAGAAAAACTCTTCCACCGCATGTGAAATACAAGATTCGGATGGACATAGATGCCGTGGAGAAAACAAATAAAATCAAAGATAGGTAGGTGAAGAAAGGTGATAGGTAGGAATCACCAAGATGATTCCTTCTTGGTTATTCCTGGTTATCACTTGAGTATAAGCAATACAAGGACATTAGAACCTGCCTTGGATACATGCAAGAAATTCAATTGTATTCACCAGTATTTAGTACGTAATGCAGAGCAGAATCCATCTCTACTTATCAGGTTCTAACACAAGTGGTATATCACTCGTGCAACCATCAGACCAGGTAGTGGGTAGGTGCATGGATATATGGCAAAGGGAATGACTGTATTCAGAGTCTGTTCATTAATCTGTTGCAAGATGTTAACTAGCACTACTACAGAGAAAAGTGAACAAGGCAGAACCACGTAGATTATGATCCATCTCTCCTCCACCAGGACAGCAGAACTTCTCAGCTGTATCTCCTCAAATGCCTCCACATAGAAGTCTGATGACTGAAATCTGTTTCAGCTTAATGTCTAAGGATAGTATATTACAGATAGTTATTTCTATTCTAAAACAATTACTCTGCAACATGATTTATTTATGCACATTTTTGTGAAAATTTACTATTCTGTATAAGTACAGAGAAAATTAAAGGAAATAAAAGAATATTCTAGGTTATAAACTTTGTCAATCAATGTGGTCTGACAGACCAAACTGGAAAAGGCAACTACAAACAATGCCCCAACAACTTCCATAGCTAAGATTTTTTTCCTTTTTTATTTTTTTCCTTAAAGCTACTGTTTACCCAAATGATTTCCACGTTAAATTTTTTTAAGGTATTGGGATCCTGGTCCAAGAGCTGATCCTGTGGATGATTTACGTTATATCTGGGGAGGCTTTGCATATCTCCAAGATATGATTGAGCATGGGATTATAAAGACCCAGACCAACACTGAAGTGCCACAAGGAATTTATCTTCAGCAAATGCCATATCCGTGTTTTGTGGATGATGTGTGAGTAAGAGCAATTTATTGTTTCAATTCTGATGACTAGTTGATGTGATGGACACTGTAAGACTCCCAAGCACCAGTTCTAACTCTAGTCCTAAGGCATAGATGCGAGAGCAATAACTGAGGCATAACTGAATTTGTTCTTTTCCATATCCCTCCATAACCCAGACTCCAGAAGCCACCTTTGCCAAGTTTCTACCCCTAACCCCAGTCCTGGCCTTTGCAACCAGGCAACCAGTGTCCAGACCAAAAATAAGCAAAAAACACTGCCCCCTTAACAGCAAGAATAAATAATTAATCAACTTCGGGGTTTTGTTTGTTTGTTTTCAGGCTTATGTTTCCAGACAATAGTAATAATGTAATGTAAGCTTTCACACTAATTACCGCTGAGAACTCATTGTCAGCATGACAGCCAAATAAAATGCTTTGGTACCTAAAAAAAGTCAGTCCTGGATCTATCCCTGTGTATTAAACAGGATCCAACAAAAACATTATCTTTCTGAAAGTTTTTAACTAACTCTAACACTGAACAGCACCTGCAGTAAAACTAAATGCAAAGCACTCACCTGTGTTAGAACCAACACTGCCTCCTTCAGTTACCCATTTAGTATTCCCTATACTGTACCAAGCCTATTTCCCTAATAATATCTCTAAAATCTACCTTTATACAAAAAGAACCATCTTCTAAAGAAAAACTGAATAAACAATACGAGTTCTGGTAGAACTTATACCTGTCTTTCCATCTCTGTAAGTTCTGAAGAATACAGCAACCCAGTCTCATCAAGTGTATTATCAAATCCTGGCCCTAGACTTATATTTAGATATATTAGTTCTCACAGTTACATATTTTTGGTGCTTAAAGACATCCAGCTCTCTACAGATCTTACAGAATCTCAAGACAATTTAGGCTCTTGGGACTTTTTCTTATAGAATCCTAATCCCTAAATGTCTTTCCATTTATAACTTCATAAAGAGTATTTGCAATAAAGCTGGATGTGCGCTATCAGTTTCTGCTAACATCGGTCCTTTTTCTTCCCTTGTAAATGATACAGTTTTCAGCAGTTACCTGATCTTATCTAGCCTTCTTTTCCTTAATTCCAGTCCATTGATTTTTGTGTAGAATGACTGCTTTTGCCTTAAATACCACACAAATCTAGCAACAATTTCCAGGAATTTCTTTTCCTGAAGGAGAAAGATATTTTTTTGCTCAGAGGGTGAGAAAGTGAGCCTCTTGGGTGCAGTGTCCTCAGAGGATCTGTGGTTGCTATGACCTTCCCATTAGCACTGCCTGAACATGTGCTCTAGATGACATGGTGCATGCTTTTCTGATTAGAGCTTGCCTGTTCCAATGCTGCTCTCTACTACTGCAGTTTTATTATAAATCTAAAAAAAAAAAAAAAAAAAAAAAAAAAAAAAAAAGTTACAGAAATCATTTTGATTCATTCAGTGTGTTTCTTTGCAGGCAATTCTAGTTGTTCAGATAACTGCAGATTGCAGACTGGTTATTTGACCTACCATTACCTGTCAGCCTGACAAATAGTTGCCCCAGCAAGCCTGCTGTTTACTTCCTCCCCTCTGAGAATACTGCAGTACAGAATCTTCATCTGTACAAAAGCTCTCTGAAGTCTACAGCAGACACAGGCATATCAGAGCTGATATGCAAACCCTGTCATGCTCTGTTGCACTATGCATAGCCTAGTTTTAGACTGAGAATTTCCAGTCCCTTGTTTAATAAATGCATTCTTTCCCACTCTTTTCCTTCCTGTTCTTGCTTTTCATCTTATTATTTGTCTGCTTCACTTAATTTTTTTTATCCCTCTTTTCTTGCTTTTGTAGCTTTATGATAACCTTAAACCGCTCCTTTCCCATCTTCATGGTGCTAGCTTGGATATATTCTGTTTCTATGACTGTGAAGAGTATAGTGCTGGAGAAGGAAATGCGTCTAAAGGAGGCTATGAAGAACAGAGGCATCACTAATGGAGTGATTTGGTGCACTTGGTTCCTAGACAGCTTCTTCATGATGGCTGTGAGCACATTCCTTCTCACAACACTGATTATGGTAAGAATTATCACATAAACAACCATAAAAACTCTCCCTTTTTGCACTGTTGATGCTAGTTTGCTGTTGGGAAGGTATAGTAGTCATTCATAGGGAGATGGGAGCAGCTGTTGACTTGTTCTGATCATAGCATGCAAGAAGCACGTTCTTGTAAGCAGTCCTCTGTACAACACGAGCACTTAGCAGAGATGGAAAGTTAAATTCACTGCAAAGATTTATTGTGAGAACCTTCACAAAACAATGCATTTAATTAATTACACTGTATATTGTTTCATCTACAAAAGTTCTAAGAAGAAAAGTCAAAAGATATCCTGTTGGGTTACTTAGTACACAGGGACCTCCGAGAAACCGCAGTTGTTTTCCTCAGCAGTAATAGCTTTCTGGAATTAGGATATAATTTATGTTCAGAAAGTAGTGCTTTATAATTTTCCTGTTATATTTTCTTAAGATGTATTTTTTTCAGGCTTTCTTAAATAATGTTTCCTGCACACTGAGCAAGTGAACTGGGGAGAATATATGAGATCAGTGAAAAAATTCTTATGACAGTTCAGATGGTCTCATTTAAAATAAGAGAATTTCCACACAGGCACTTCTTGCTTGGAATCATTTACATATTAAGACAAGGACAGAATGTGTTTTCAATCAGCTGCCGTCTTAATTCAGTCATTGAATGCAAATATGAACTTCACAGTATGTGATATTGAAGTGAAGTCACAATCCAAAAGCAAGGATAAATTTAGATGAAGGAATTTTGTTGTTATTGTGTTGAAACAAGTGTTGAAACATTACTGGCTAGAATAGTTTAAAAAAAAACAAAAAGAGGGTGAGAAAGAATGGCTTTTATTGCTCATTACAGGTTATGTCTCAGTAGCAATTCTGACATTTTCTAGTAGTTCAGAACATGAGTAGCACTCTTAAATTAATCTGTTTTCCTTTTGCTTACAGCATGGACAAGTCCTGCATTATAGCAGTCCACTTCTCTTCTTTCTATTCCTATTGACATTCAATACAGCCACCATAATGCAATGTTTCTTGTTCAGCACATTTTTCTCCAAAGCAAATCTGGCAGCTGCCTGCAGTGGTGTCCTGTACTTCACCTTGTACCTGCCTCACATTGTCTGCTTTGTCTGGCAAGATCGCATGACTGTTAATCTGAAGATCCTAGCAGTAAGCCTTTCGCTCATATAATATCTTTGGGTTCAAATTTTAGCTGCCCTGCCTGCTATCTATGTGTGAGTAACAAAGCACTGCATGCCTCATCCTCTCAGGTTTTTCCATTCATGGGAACAGACACTTCTAGACCGTTCTCAAATAACCAAAGACCGGAAGAAAATAGGCTTTTTTAGCAGGCCTAGTGACCAAGAAGTAATTTTATGACTTTTAGAAAATTCAGTGAATATCATTTTACTTTCTGAATGTTAGGAAATCAGTACAGTTCAAAAAGTTTTGAATAATTCCTATAATTCAAAACAATTTTCACTTCTGGTGTATTTAATAAATAAAAAGGCAATTAACAGAAGGAGTCGTCTTTTTCATATCCTCTAATCCAGTTGAAGAGTAATATAAGGTTGAGAAGATCTCATGTTCACTTTCCTTCTTTACATGAACTTAGAGATAGGATTTGAAAACAGACATCAAATCTTTGGCAAATATCTTGCTGTGAAGCTGGAAACATTACTTTTCTATGAAACAGAACTATGAGCATGCAGAATTATTCAGATTGGTTTTCTTCAGCACAACGAAAGAGGGGAAGGGGAACTAAATGCAGTCTCCCTGTCTCTGTGGAGCATTTTAACAGCTTAGGTAAGAAAAGTACTGTCTTCTACTCTTACATTAAGAAATCTATATAGGTGGAGTGTATACCAGTTTAAGTTCTACAAATAAAAGCAATACCATGCAAAACAATTCTGTCGATAAGTTAGGAACTAAGTTAGGTTGGCCCATGACAAGTTCTGATTTGAGAAGAAATTTTGAAATTTGTGCACAATCTGAGGATAAAGATAAATCTCACCAAAGAGAAGGATGTCAGAACCAAGAAGGGATATTTGCAACTGGAAGTGATGAATGCTTTTTTCTGTTCCTGGTATGCTTAGTTGCCTTATATTTGTTCTAAAAGAGCTGGCCTCTGAAGAACAGCTAATTACGATGAGTACAGCAGGGTTGTGTGTGTGGATGAGCGTCTGAAAAATAATTTTTTAAGGACAAGTAAAATAATTGAGCATTGAGTGATAGTTGAAAACCAAACATTATTCAGAGCATCTGGTGTGCTTTGTCTTATTCCTGACACTAGACTTGTCTCATACACCCAGGCAGTTTATTTCTTCAGTACAGACAAAATGTATATGTCAGATCTTCTGAGTGGAGGCATTCACATAAAAATCTTAGAAAGATCCCATATTACTAAAGAAAGGTTGAATCCAATCTATTAGAGCTAATCACAGCTTAGAATTGCTACCATTCATCATAATCAGGGGATTAGACATTCCAGTCTGATAATAAAGTGAAAGCATTTTTTTTCTTACTATTTTTACTATTTTTATGCAGTGTTAAGTTTTGAAGTCCAGTCTCTAAAGGTCTTCTCTTTTTATGTTTGTGTTTAAAAAATGTTCCTCTGTCTGAATTAATAACTTTTTTTTTTATTGCAGAGTTTGCTTTCTCAAGTAGCTTTTGGTTTTGGTACAGAATACTTGTCACGCTACGAAGAGCAAGGTCTTGGCCTACAGTGGGGTAACATCAGAACCAGTCCCTTGGAAGGAGATGAATATAGTTTTCTGTTTTCTATTAAAATGATGCTTTTTGATGCTTTTCTGTATGGAATACTTTCTTGGTACCTTGATCATGTTTTTCCAGGTATGCCAGTTTCTTACTCGTATAAAATAGCGGTAGTTGTAAATTATATTAATCTAATCAGTTTCTGAGTATTTCTCTTTCAGAAACAGGATATTTGACGCTCTAGACCATGAGTGTTGCCCATTATGGCCCCACTGGTTTATTAAGAGCTTCTCTTTTTTCTTTTTTTCCTTTCTCCCATTTTACTCCTGAAATGAATGTAAATGGAGGAAAGAAGAAAGATGGTGCAAGTCCTGGTTCTGTGTCAAAATTTAAATAGAAATTAAATTAACAAAAATATCTTCAAAGTCAATTTATGTGCATATTTCCCTCTTGAGAATTTTTAACCATTTCTAATGAGAATTTATCATCCTCACTGATACATTTTAAAAATACCAAAATAATGACACTAGTTCATAAATATACTATGACCACATTAGGCCAATCCTTTCTTAAAGGAGGGTACTATTTCTTGAGAGGTACTGGTTCCTAGACAGCTGTGAAAGTTTCTTTGTGGATTTTTTTTTCTTAATGGGCATCCTGGTTCTAGTTGCAAATTCACAAAAGGACTTTCTTGGTTATCAACTACAAAGTTTAGGGAATTTCTTTATGAGAAAATTGTTTATCCTTGTAGCTTAAGTGGTTGTCCTTCCTCTTGTTGAATATTATTACACAACAATAAATGCAGACTCTTAAGCTATGCAAGTGAGCAAGCTTTATTTTCATTAATTTTCTGCTCTGCATGTGAACTGCTATTCCAGAATGTGTTTCTCGGCAGATGGCTATCTCCAGGATGCTCTCTCTTTTCTTTGATTGTGTGGCTACTCAGACTTTGAGGCCTTGCAGATTTTCTAGCTATGAAGAAAAATAATTGATTGCTACAGTAAGACAGTGCTTGTCTGAGCACATCACTTAGAATAGTTAATCCAAATCAGAAAATGTATGGATTCTTAAAAATTGCTGTATCTGAGAATATTTTGCTTCAGATTAAAATATGGCCTGAATCTTGCTATTTTTGTGTCCCTTCCTAAGTGAGCTATGCTATGTCAAATTAATACCTTTTTGAATTTTAACAAACATGTCCTCCCAAAGAAGTTTAATGTAATTTACTATTTATCTTTTGATTTTCAAAGCTGATACGGGGTAACTTTCCTAAAAGTCCTTTTTTGGACAAGCCTGTGTTGCAAATCTGGTGGTTTTTTTAAGTATGCATAATACACTATTTCCATGAACACAGCAAAACTTAAACAACAGGAGAAAGTTTCTTCACTCACTTTTCTAAGTGTATCTTTTTCTGTCATCACTTTACACAAAAGCAGTATTTCTCTGCATTTCTATCCAGTAGCTTCAGTTCTTCCCAGTATTTGCTTTGAGTATCTCCTCATCTTTCTTCTCCTGTGTTTCTCTGATGTTTTGCTTAGCATTTTTCTCTTATACACACATAGCCCTTTAAAATCCATGCTGTACTGTACTATATGAATTCCCTGGATAATCCTATGAATCATATGGATCAGCTCCTGCTCAAAATTTCTTTTCTGCAGATGACCACCTGTTGACAAGCTAGTCCTTTGGCTATTTAAGCATTCTGCTCCATAATGGAGCTCACTTGGCTTTTTGCATTCATCCTGAATGAGAAGCAGCAGTTGTTTTTGTCGCTAGCTTCAAAAGGATATAACTACAGTCTGTAACAAGTGCAAGGCAAACTATTTATGAATGCAGATAGGGTATTTGTGTGTAACAGGAGTACAATTGGTTGCCTGACATGAAGGCTACTTTTTATGTCAGACAAAAAATACAGACGCTTTCATAAACAGAAAAACTGACCACCTATCAATGAGCATCAAAAATTCTGATTGCTTATTTTAAATAAATAACACAAGATCGATAATGTGTAGATTCAGAAGCATGCCTGTTTTAAACACAGCAGCTCAGATCTCTATATTCCATAAATCAGTAAGACCCAAGAACGCACAGTTGACTGGCACTAACTCTAGTCTGGTCCAGCAAGTACTGATAATGCTATTGTACTTTCTTTTTTCAAGCTTTTGACCAAAAAAGTCCGTTTCTGCTTAAGAAAAGGTTTACTTAGTTGTCATTTTTTCCCAGAAGGCTGTGTGCTAAAAGATTGGCTAGAGTCTCTTTTCTCACTGCCAGTGTTGAATTCAGGCCCGATGTAATAAATGTAAGTGTGGTGAGATTTTAGCTCGTGTCAGCTCTTGAGTGTTGAGGGGAAATTAAAAGAAAATGATTGAGTGAGGCTGGGATCCCATTTAAAGTAATCAGGATGTGCCTTGGCAACTGCTGACTGGTTGGCAAGTTTTCAAGTCGTCCTCAGGTAGAGAATAGCTTCGTTCTGTAACTAAACCACATTTTATTTAATAAAATAAAGGGCTAATCAGATCACATGTTTTCTGAATTCTTTATTCCTGTTCAAAAAAAAAAAGGCAAATAAAATCTGTTCTACCAGGTAGTTAGCACACAGTTTGGCCTTCTGATAACTATGACTACTAATGCAACTGCAGGTGTTTGTAATTATAATTCAAATTTTGTCTAGATTAATTTGTGCTCACTGAAGAATGTGCTTACAAAGTACACATCACCTTCTTATTTTTCTTGCAGGGGACTATGGCCTACCACAGCCTTGGTATTTCCCTTTGCAGGAGTCTTACTGGCTTGGTTCTAGAAACCTAAAAGCTGAAAAAACAGCAACAGCTGATGGTGAGTTCTTTTAAAACTTTGGTATTTAGAAATAACTTGAAAACCACTAATCTGCTTAGAGGTGGTTGTACAACCACATTTCCAGTAAACAAATTGCTGCAAAGATTAGGGACAGCCATGTAATGGGAATCTCAGCAGGTGCCTTTGAACTTCTAGTGGTCTGCTATTATTAGAGTTGAGAGAGGTGAGTCAGTGTTCCATCTGAGAGCCAGTAATGCATGGGTTAACAAGCATCATCAACCTCCCACTAAACTAAAACATTTTGAGACATTCGAGGAGTTCTTATTGCCCAACATAGCATTTGTTAAATTAGTCAGAATGAAACAGTGATGATCTTATTTACACTGAGACTCTCACATTTATCTAAACCTGACTATTTCCTAATTTAAACTAATATAACTTGGTTTCCTTTTGATTTGTAAGCAAGATTAAAATTGATGTCACCCTTGGATCAATTTGAGTGAATCCTGAAGTTCCGCTTTTGCACTTGTTTTCTGTGCATTGATACTGACATAGTAAATAGGTCATATTGTGTGGGTGATTGTATTTAAATAGGAACTAATGTATAAAGATGATTAATGTCTGGAAAAGAGGCTTGCTGAAGGTGATATTTTGAAAGCTGTCTTAAATTGACAAGTAACAGTGAAATTAATGAAAATGTCAGATGAAGAAATAATTCCTTCAGTCTTTTTATTACTATCTTTATCCTTCATCAATTCAAACTACTGATGAGACTGTCTCATTTCAGGTGAACGTTTTTAGACCAGAAGGGAATGAATCCTATCTGTAAATATGCTGATAACACATCCAGAGCTCACATATTCTGTCAGAAAAGGGGAGGCTATAACATTGTTCTCTTTGAAGAGGCTTTGTCTTACTGCACATTTTAAGACAGTGAGCAAGTTTTCCCTTAGACTTGCTGTGAGGCTATTCAGAATGATAGAGGCTTGTCTAGATCATTATAGAGTCTGTTAACTGTTTGTGTTTTGCAACTACTGCTCACCAGTTTAGAATATGTGTAGGAAGGAGGAAGGAAGAACTGAAGGAAGACTTGGAACATGTCATGTTTATAGATGAGTGACAAACTTTTCAAGGTACAGATGTCAGCCACTACATCTCAATGTCTTTCTGTGGAATTTGGGCATATCCTGCACAAGAGCTCCTTCGAGTTTCTAAAATTTGGAGTATAGCTGCTTGCAGGGTTTTACCATTTTTTAGTTACTTAGCTTAACCTAAATTTAGTAAAAAAACAAATTTTCTGTGTAACTTAATGACTCATAAGTTCTGTGTGTTGTTAATGTATTTCCAGTACAAGAGAGACACATGATTTTTTAGGCTTGAAAATACCAAAAGATTCAGTTGCTCAGGTAAGTCTACAACAGAAAAGCTAGTGGCCTCTACTTTATTGCCAGTTTTTAATATTATTTTTCATATTGCTTAAATAAACATTTTGCCTGAGTAAAGATTAGAGTTTATTTTGTGAAGTTATAACAGATAGCTGAGCTGACCTGACAGTTCACTGTTGAAAGAAAAATGGCACAGTCTTGTAGTCTCTTCTGCAGATCTCATCTTTGTTCTGTTGATGCTGTCCTCAGTACCTAGTAAGGTTATAAGGTGGATCCTTCTTGAAAGGCAAGTACACAAAGGACAAAGTGATAGTAAATAAAGAACATGGATTAACCAAGAGCAAATCATGCCTAACCAATCTGATTTTCTTCTGTGCTGAAAGCACTGAATTACTGACAAAAACGAAAGTACCGGATGTCATCAAACCTTTAGCAATGCCTTTAGTGTGAATTCCTGTAGCATTCTGACAGCCAGATTAGTTAGATGTAGGCTGCTTGAGTGAATAATAAGGTGAATAGAAAATTGACTGGACTTGTTGGGCCCAAAGGAGTGTGAATAGCAGTACGAAGCCTAGCTGAGAACCAGTTAGTGGCATCCTCATGGGCTGACATTGAGGTCAGTACTGTTCAATGGCTTCAAATTTGAGTGATGGGAGACTGTGCGCCCTGAGAAAGTTTGTGGAAGATACCAAGTTGGAGGAAACAGTGGAGCACAGGGCAGCTATTTCAGAGGAGCCAAAACAGGCTGTAGAAATGTCTTCACAGAAACCTTACAGAGTTCAACAAAGTAAATGCATAATACTGTTTCTGAGATGGAGTAACCCCATACGACAGTACAGATTGTTCACAATCTGGCTGGTAGGTAGCTTTGTAAGCAAGTTCTGATGGACAACATGTTGAACATGAGCCATCAAGTGTGTCTCTGCAGCCAAGAAGACCAACTGCATCCTCAACTTCATTAGCAATAGTGTAGTCAGTAGTTCAATGGAAATGATCATTGCAATCTAGTCAAAGTTCGTGAGACTATACTTGGAATACTGAGTTGTCCATTTAGGCATCCCCAGTGAAAGGGAGACATTTAGTTAATGGAGAGAGCTCAGCAAAGAGCCACCAAGTTAATTAGAACCTGCAGCATATTACAAATGAGGAAGTGCTGAGAGATCTGGACCTGCTCAGCCTTAAGAGAGAAGGCTAAGAAGAGACAGACTTCTGAGAAGTGCCCAGCAGAAGGATGAAAGGCAATGGATGTAAGGTGGAAAACAGGAATTCTGATTCAATATAAGAAAAAAGTCTTTACTGTGAAGGTACTGTTAAACACTGGAACAGGTTACCCAAAGAGGCTGTAAAATCTCCATTCTTCAAGATAGCTAGCCTGCTCTAAGTTGGCCAGTTTTTTATGCCCTTGAAAGCCCTTTCTGATATAAATTATTCCATGAATATCTGATCTATGCAGATACTTATAACTAAACTTATAACTAAAAACTTATAACTTATAACTAAAAAATTATAACTTATAACTAAAAACTGTTCTGTCCTCCAAATAACATTGCCTTGAGTTTTCTCAAGCATAGATCATTGGAAAGGTCAACTTTGTCTGATGAATTCCTGTGTAGGAAGTATATGATTCTTACTTATTTCTCTGAAGAATTAAGATTCTTCAGTTCCTCAGCATACATGAAAAGATGTAAAACTTCTTTCGACACTTATATTTTCTTTCAAGGGTAATATTAGGCATTTTCTTTATTTGTCATAACTAGTTAATATGTTGGAAAGAAAATAGGATAAGAAAATGTCAGATAATGAAGATGCAAGGCTGAAAATAAAACTAAACTGGTATATCATTTGGGTAGTTTTTAAGTCTTCTACAAAAGTTTTGTTTCACTGATTTTCCCATTTTTGGTCACTAGGTAAATTTGTTTATGATGTTATGTATCCATTTAATAATTTAATATGGCTTTATGAAGTTCCATAATAAAATTTAGTCTCAAACCATCTGATAATGCTAGTTGCATTCCAGCCTACCAGCTTGAATCTGTTTTGTAAACAGTTGCTTCAGGAGGTCCTTCTTACATCACATTTTTTCATGATTCAAGCCTGTCCCCATCAGTGATTTTGTGTGACTGCTCACTTCGTGGATGCATGATCTTAGACCAAGTTGAGAAGCCAGAAATTCTTGTACAAAAAATAACACCAACTCACTCACTCTGGCCTGCAGCTAGTCTCTTAATCTAAGTAGTAGTTTGTTTTTCATTTAACCACTTGTTTGTTTGTTTGTTTTTCATCTGAGTCTCTATAAGCCCGGTAAATATTTGTATAATTTTTCTCTTAGTCTGGTGAACAATTTAGTCTGGAGCTGCATGGACAAAGTATAAATGTATAAAATGTTCTACTCTTGAATCTATAATTGCAGAATTGTCAGTTTTCTTCCTTAAATGTCTCTTCCTGACACTGAAGCAGACTTTAAGCTAGATGGCCTCAAGTACTGTGTTGATAGTTTTAGTAATGCATTGTGATGATTTATGCTTCTGCAGAGCTCAAGTTTTAGGACTACCTTCTTTTCCTCAAAGTACCTCTGAAGAGGAAAATGCATTTTAGTTGATTAATTGTTGGATATTTTTATTTATATAGAAAAAGCTTCAGAGTCAGAAGGTTGTGTGGATCAGAAGGCCATGGATGGGGAAAGAAATGAAAGCAGAACAAAGCAATCTGAAGAACCTGAAAAGCCAGAAGAAAAGAATGGCAACCAGGGGAAGAAGGATGGTAAAAACAAACAATGTAAACACAAACGAGAAAAAGAACTCGGCGAGCAGGGGAAGCCTAAGACAGATGTCCAGGACAAAGATGAAATGAATAGTAAGGAGAGAGAGCAATCTGAGTACTTCTCAGACACCATACTCATTGTACTTAATAACAAAGTAGACATGGGAATGGTTGGAGTCATTGCAGAGGATAGTATGCAACTACCAGAGCTAAGCTTATGAGAGGCACTAACTCTCCCAGCTACTCTCTCATTGACTCCTCTACATTTGAGGTCCCTCAGAATACTTCAGTTGCTGCTCATAGGAGAGTTTCCTTTCGAGAAATCTCTGTAATTTGTTTTTTTACAATGGAAATACAGGCTGTCTCTATAACAAGTTAGTGTTCTTGCTAAGAGAAGCCTCCAAGAGGCGTACACTTACCTCCTAGAATTAAACAGAACTATAACTTCAGTATAAATACTTGTGCTGAGAGGAAGGCAGGAAGGAACAATATTCTTTTCCCCCCACCTTTTTTTTGCCTATCTTCAGTGTGTCTTGCATCTGAGGGTAAAGGCTGGTTTCAAAGGGATTTATCTAAAGTGCTGTGTATCTGTCTCTAGCCTTTTCTGATGCTGACATAAGCCACCACCTAAGAATTACTGAATGACCTGTCTTGTTTTTAAGTGCCAGTGTTTTCTTTTGTGGAGAGCCAGGGTTTTCTGCATGTGATGCTCAGAGGAATGCATATGGATTCTGTAGCAAAAGTAACCACTACAGACAGCTCTCCCTTGAGAAGCCGGAGATAAAAGTAGGGTCATCAGAGCTCCTCACGTAGGCACTGAGAACATGCATTCAGGATGAACAGAAACAGGACGGGACTTCAAAAGAAAAAAGACAGGCAGAGGGCAAAGGTTACCCAGTTGATCTTCTAGTACTGCCTTATCTTTGTGGTGTGTATTTATCAGCTCCCTGGTTTCAGCTGCTACATGGCCACAAAGGAAGGGCTTTGGCTATTGCTGTAGGCACAAAGAAGCCTTCCTCCCCTTTCAGCCAGCTATACAGGAACTGAGAGAGATGGATGGAGATGCCAAGAGTGGACTTGGTATAGTCCAAGGATACTTTTCAAAATGGCTTCGTGATAGCACTGGTGCTTTATGCAATAGTAATGGAGTGGGAAATAACAATAATGACTTGACTCAGGTGCAAACCAGTAGTAGCAGAAGTGAACAGAGCACAGCAGACAGTGTAATTGTGTTCTAACTGCTTGATGTACTTTGAGCATATCTCAAAGCTTCCATCTACATCCCCTACAAACTCTGCTGCCTAGTAGCAGGCCTGGATTGTCAAAAAATTTTTGAGGATGTAGAATCAAAGCAGAGGAATGTTCTCTTTTGCTCACTACCTTTTGAGCAATGCAAAACAGTTACTGGGGGAGGTCATCTGTGTTTGCCACAGAACTTGTTAATTAGTCTTCCAGGCCCACTGAGTTGAAAGCCTAGATTCCTTCAAAAAGCAGAAGTAGTATTTTATAAGCATAGTTTTATTTCAAATAAAGCTACCCCATCTAGATGAGTTATTTCATCTGCTCTTTAGTATATACAGCTCTCTAGTGTACTATGTATCTGGGACTTTTCCCAAGCATTGTGTGTAATAACAGAGTCTTAAAAGCCACTAATGGAGGTGGGGCTGGTTTCACCCAGATGGTATTGGCTGCTCTCCACACAGGCCTGCTGGGTACTGAATGATTTAAGTAAGCTGCAATTGCAAAACAAACCTTCCTGCAAAGCCTTAAGTATTCTGTGTAAACAAAAGTGGACAGGAGGGTGGGGAAAGGGGTGTCTTTATTTAAATTTCTCAGCTCCCGCAATTCATATTGCCCAGGGGCTTAATTTACTTCAAAAGAAATTTGTTTTGTCTAGAAGTCGATGCAATAAAAAATCTGATGTGCTATTTATAATAATACATTTTTAATCCTGAGAGATAGCCATTCCATGTTCCAGCTCGTGTTGGATACTGGCTAAGTTTAGCTGACCTCAGCAAGGGGGTAAATTTCACCTACCAGGATTAAAGGCAAATGTTGTTTTTTAAAAGCATCATGGTAAAAGAATGCACAGCTGGGCAGATTATTTGAATGGCAGATTTCAGCCTGGTTGGAGAGGCAACATGCTGCTTGTTTAATGTAATCTCTTGGCCTATCTAAGTATCTGTAGACAACTGTATTAAATAATCTTCTGCTACACAGTATAAACAGAAAACTTGTTCAGCTCCGCCTGATCCAGTGAGTTTACCTCTCCACAGACCATTGTACTTCTGGGCTCCTTCTGCCACTCATACCTGGGTGAATCTAAGTAAATTGAACTGCAGTTAAGAATTTTTTTCAGTTAGATACAGGTGTGACTGGAGAATCTGGCCCTGGCATGTAATGCCATATTTTACTGGGTATGTACTGTTGCCTCTGCACTTACTGGTGTGTCATCATCAAAGCAAGGATCAACACATCATTCTATTCTTTTCTCATTCTTGATTTCTTGATTTTATTTTTTTTTTCTTTTCAAGTAAATACATTCTGTGAACCTGAGCCAACAGGATTGATTCCAGGAGTATGCATTCAGAACCTGGTGAAGATTTTTGCAAACAAGCCTAAGCCAGCAGTAGATAGGATGAATATTACCTTTTATGAAGGCCAGATCACAGCCTTCCTTGGTCACAATGGAGCAGGAAAGACAACCACCATGTAAGTCTGTATTTCAAAGCAGCAAATCCCTTGCAGTACTCTGAATCCTGAGGAGCAGCCTTCCCTTTTCACTCTTCCCTTGTCTCACCAGCCCTGCAGCTAGACTGACACATGACATCAAGTTTTTCCCAGAAAGGAAAATGCTGCCCCTAGACAAAGAGAAGGTATCTTGGACTAGCCAAAGCGCTGAGGGGAAGGCAAGTGAGTGAGTGACAAAAAGTAGTGAAATTATAGAAAGTAAGAAGCAATTATTTCCCGCAACATTCATTTTGCATGTCCAAATTCCCAGTAGGTGAAAATGGAGAAAGATCTGACTGATAAAGCTGAGGATTTGAAAGCTGTTACAGTTTGCACATTTCTGTTTTTTTCTGTCTGACTCTGTCAGTCATGGTTTTTTAAATGGTTTATAAATTCAGATCCTCTTTAGGCAAAATGTACATGCAAGATTACACCCAGATTAAAATATTCCTTTAGTTCTAGAACCTTGGAGTCCCAGGAAGCCAGTCTTCAGGACTGCTGTATTTGGCAAAATAGGATTCATTGGTGAACAAAACATTTAATCAGTCTGTGGTGAGTTCACCAAATGTTGAAAGAATTGAAGTGCTTCAGTACCATGCTCTTTACTTCTTTAATTTAAAAAGACTTTTATTTCAAATGCACTGTAAATTGCCTTCAAAATTTTATAAATTTTTGTAAACATTTTTTATTCCTTTGATTAAAACAAAAATGTCTTTAGTGTTGAAATTTTGGGAACCAAAAAAAATTCCATTATACCATTCATTTGCAACCTAATCTTCTGCCCCAATCCATCTCAGAGAAAATAAGGGTGTTGGGCATGTGCCAATCAGCATGGGTAGAGACCTTAAAATATAACTGCTCCTGCTGGGCTTCATTTTAGATCCATTTGTACACAGGAGTAGTGTAACATGCTTAATGAATTACTCTGAAACAGAACCATACAGTCTGGTATATCAGAAGTTTAACACATTAGCAGATCTGGAACATTCTCATTATAGTAGGGTGAGAGTATGTATATGTATGCTTTCTCATTAGAGTTTTCTTCAAAGCTCATAATAAGAAGTCATCACGCTCCATCTAGTGGAATCATGCAAGATGTCTTCCTAATCTGGAACAGAAGGATGAGTGAGTGGGCATTTCCTCTTTTTTTTCTTTTTTTTTTTTTCCCCAGGTCGATACTGACAGGCCTCTTCCCACCTACCTCTGGAACTGTGCTGATTGGTGGCCTGGATATTCAAACTCACATGGATTCCATTCGACAAAGACTAGGCATGTGTCCTCAGTACAACATCCTGTTTAATCAGTACGTATCATTTCATTCTAGCTTTCAAAATAAAGGTATATGAGTGGCTTATCACCAAAGCCTGTATGGTTTCTCCTGCTGTGCTGATAGTAGATGTATCTCAGAGGTACTAACTCTTAATGCACCTGTAGGATAGCTGTTGTTGGTCCTCAGTAGAATTCTATTGCATCATTTAGCTGGGAACAAAGAAGGCTGCAAAGAAAATGACTGTTCTTGGTATTGTTGTTTTATGGTGTAGTGTGGATTGGCAGGAGTTCAGCTTGGTGATTCATGCACTATACTTTAGGACACTTTTTTTTTTTTCCTGAAGGAGAAAGGTATGGAACAACAGGGCAGCAGCAGGATATTTTTATGCCCATTTTGCACTACCACCCAACAATTGGCTACCTGATGATTTGCAGCCTCACTGCCATCAGTCTGTGGTCATCCCAGCAGCAACCTTTCTTCCTCAATGCTGCTACCCGTGTTAGCTTACATTGTATTGTGGTATGTGGGTAGCTTGATGCCTGCTATGCCTGTTCCTCTGGTAGCAGTTTCTACTTTGAAAAGACAGAGGAAGGTCCTATGACATCTAAGTGAAGTGTGTTGACACTAAACAATATCTGTGATTCAGATATGGGGTAAAGCAGCCTCTTCTCCTTCAGCAAAATATATCTATAGCTACTTTTTTGTTATTTGGAAAAAAATCTGCTGATTTGTTTAAATTACCTTGGTGCTTTTCTGTCTAATTTCACAGCCTTACTGTAGCAGAACACATCTTGTTTTATTCCCAACTGAAAGGGAGATCCAAGGATGAAGCTGAGCAAGAATTGGAAATGATGCTAGAAGACATGGGCCTCATTCATAAAAGGAATGAAGAGGCTCAGAATTTGTCAGGTGCCCCCCAGATTTTTTGAAGTTTCTTTTTCTGCTTTTTCTTGCCTTTGAGTGATGAACTCAAGTATTGAATTCCATATTTAAGGCTGTATTTTGCCACATCACTGTGCACTATGGTGGTCTTCACTCTCAAAGAAACTGCTTAATGAAACTACACAAATAGGAAAGCTGACACTATCTTTCCTTAAAGTTTCTGCTTCTAAATATATGACAAATTCAAATATACTTAAAATTATTCTATTTAAACAAGTATATAAAAAATATATCTCAGTGTAAGAAAAAAAAAATACAAATACGAAATATAAACAGCAAAATCAATGTCTATCATTTCAAGGCAAATTAAATATTATACCACCATAGAATCACCAAGGTTGGAAAAGACCTCCAAGATTATCTAGTCCAACCATCCACCTACCACCACTATTTCCCCACTAAACCATGTCCCTTAATATCACATCTAAACATTTCTTGAACACAGGTAATTGGTCCCCTGATCCCCTGTTTGGGTCAATACAAATAATGCAGAATACTTCTTTAATTCTAGAAGTAAAAGTGCATGTAGTGTATCTGACTTGACTTAATTCCAGATTGAAAAGCTGAATTGAATAAACAGCCACGAGCTCTTATACTACTTTGTCCGGCTTGCCACTTTAAAAGTTGGCCAATTTCACATGAAAAATCTCAGATCTTCATCCTTTTGCTTCAGATCAGAATTAGAAAATGTCACACTGAAGTGATAAATTCTATTTAAAAAGCTGCTTTGAACTTCACAATAAAAATGTGACCATTGATTCAGCTTTGTGGAAGCATTTCTTTTTCAGGATGGATTTTGTTTTATTTGTACCAATTTATCCCAACTCTGAAAAGCTCTAGAAGTTACATCCCTACCTCCTGCATTGTTCATCTCAGATTCCTGAATGACTCTGTCCTCTTGTAGGTGGAATGCAAAGGAAACTGTCTGTTGCCATTGCTTTTGTTGGTGAAGCAAAAGTGGTGGTCTTGGATGAGCCCACTTCTGGAGTCGATCCATATTCTAGGCGATCTATCTGGGATCTTCTGCTGAAGTACCGCTCAGGTAAGAGGTTTGAGTGAGTGAACTGAGTTTTTAAAAATCTGTTACAGACACTGTAAAGATACAGTGCCTGCTTTTTAAAACATCTATTAGTGCAGGGCATACATGCTAATAGGGTTTTTTGAGCAGACGGCTATGGATGTGGTGAACCATGAGTACAAGCTGTGGTACAGAAAAAAACCCTGCATTAATTGCCAAAAATTATCCACCCTTTTGAGTCCTTGTTCCTTCAAGGCAGAACCATCATCCTCTCAACCCATCACATGGATGAGGCAGACATCCTTGGAGACAGGATAGCCATCATATCCCAAGGGAAACTCTTCTGCTCAGGCTCTCCTGTATTCCTCAAGAACTGCTTTGGATCTGGCTTCTACCTCACCCTTGTTCGCAAGATGAAGAACACCAGAACTGGAAGGAGTGTAGTAAGTATGCACTTTCCTCCTTGCACGTGTAATCTGAAAAGTTCACATTCATGCCTTGCACCAAGTTAGAAAGAAATCAAGTGCTACTTGAGACTGTAAAAGTGAGTTCAGAATAAAGGAAGCAATGACAAAGTTTGGTAACACCTCATGAAATTATATGGCTGCATGAAAATATCTGTAATAATATTATCTGATTTTATAAATATAAATTCAGGGCAAGCTAAGTGGACATGAAGCTTTCAGTGGTCTATAGTTCACTTTCTTCAGTTATGCATGTTAAAGCATTTACCTGTCAATTTGCCTTTGTACATATACTGGTCTTTCTGCCTGAAGTACACTGGTTGTAAACATGGTATTCTGTTGGAACTAGCTCAAATACCAGGCAAGTAGAAATTGAATTCTACTTGTAGAATCTACTCATAGCTAATCAGCTTTCTACAGCTTGAGAAGTATGGATCTGGATTGTTTCTGCTGTTGGTAGCACTTTCAGTCTTAACACCAACATTATCTGTGTAATTATGGACACTGTTCTTTGCGTTTCCTCAGGCATTTGCATGTAACTTAAAACTGACAGACACAACTTATGTAGGAGGATTTATGTTTTCGGTATTGCTTAATCCAGTCCTTGAATGACTTTCAGTGCGATGTTCCAGATGACATGCTTTTCACTGATTCAAACTGGTCAACCCTTACAACTTATTTGCATGTACCTGAAGCACTTTCATCTTTCCTTCTGTTGCTTGTCCGTGCTAGTCACTTTGTAGCTGTGGATCTCAGTGCTCCTGCTCCTGTTCCAGCTGTGCACATGACAACGAAGAAGGCGCTCAAGAGCAGGAACTAGGTGGTAAGATGTGGGATGGTTTAGCATTCTGGCACGTGGCAACATCTCCTGTTGTGCTGCAGTCTCACCCCCACAGATCATTGCTGCTCAAGTCCACTTTTCCAGCACTTGTCTAACATTTGTATTTAATTGTAACAGTCAGTAAAGTTTTTTCATGCTTTTGCATACCACTGTCCCTTTTTGGGAGAGACTATATAGTCTCAGACACAGCTGCTGAACTGAAAGTTTGTGTGCTTTGAAAGTATAGACTGAATTTAAAACAACTCTGCACCAAAATATGTAATTTGACAATGAAAACTGAAGCATGTCTAGAGCAAAGAGAAGTGGTTTTCTCAGAAAGTCATTTTCACCTTTTTATGTCAAAGAAATTAAGTAGGTATTCCTGAAGGTCTTGTGTTTTACTACAGACCTGAAGTAGTTCCCTGCCACATCATTCTTGAACCATAATTAGCAACATGGCCCAGTCAATCTAACAGAATTAACTGAGATATCTTTAAGCTACATCATAGAACGTTTTTTGGTTTTTTTTTTTATAGTACAAGCAACAGCTTCTGAAATCATGCTTAGTGTGATTATATATACATCCTTGGAACACTGTTCTTACTTTTCACAGGAAATTTGAATGAACTAGCAGAAGTAATTCATCATCATATCCCAGAAGCAAAATTAATTGAAAATATTGGTCAGGAACTTGTTTACCTTTTGCCCAATAAACACTTTAAACAGCGATCTTATGCCAGTCTCTTCAGAGAACTGGAGGAAACATTGGATGACCTGGGACTTAGCAGTTTTGGAGTTTCAGACACACCACTTGAAGAGGTAACAGATTAAAACATTTGCTGATCTTACTGTAAGTTCCCAAAACATTTTCCGACACTGTTCCTGTTCTTTAACAAGTAACCTTACTAATTCCTAAATATCCTTCAAAACCTAGTCACGTGTGCTGTGGCACACTCAGAGAATCATTAGGATGGACATAAGGAAAGGATCAAGCCTGACTGCGCGTTAGCCTTGTGGAGCATAACTCATTAGCCTGAAATCTCTTTCTTTGTATCTAAGTTGTTCACTTCTTTATTTTCTGAGATATTTCATGAGAGATCTCTGATTGTGTAATAAGCAATACTGAAAAGGTACCAACTTTTTTTTTATGGCACATTAGAAGATGGTATATTGTGTTTCAGAGATCAGGATAATGTTCTGTTCCTAACCAGACATGTCTGTCTGTGGCAGGTTTTCCTAAAAGTCACAGCAGAAGCTGACCCTGAAGTGCAAAAAGCAGGTATAAATCTATGTATCAGTATTTAAAAAATTTTCTTGTGGCTGGTCTGTATTCTAAATACCAAGTATTAAGAAATTCTCACCAAAATACATTTGGTCAGAGAACGCCTGTTTTTAGGGCTTGACATGATATATGAGAAACCAGATGGAGTTAGCAGAAATACTTCTATTTTTATTGGATGAAATCCTTAGCTATGCAAGTAAAAATGTAACATCCAGCCCCCAGATATCAATTGTTTTTATAAGAAGTATTTTGGTGACCATTAGTCTATAAAATACATACATGATTAACTAGTTAATCCAGCCAAGTAAGAGTGTTAACCTGTATGATGATGCTGTGTACAACCACACTGCAACAACTGTAATTAAAGCAATCTGGTGATGTGGTATATACATTTGTTAAAATCTGGAGCTCAGTGAAATGTTTGTGTTTGTATATATGGAAGTAATCATCTTCTCTGTAACTCTTCATCTGGATAACTCCTATTATTAAGTGTATTTCTTAATGTAGGAGACACTCAAGAAAATGATTCTACTCCTGGCAAAATTTCTACTGAGAACAAAACAGCTGAACAGACCCCAGTGGAAACCAATGACACTTCTCGAATGCCAGGCATAGCAGGGGATCAGAATGAAGGCAAAGGGTCCCTGCAGTATAAAGGTTTTCAACTTGTACATCAGCAGTTCAAAGCACTGTTCATCAAACGTTTCCACCATGCCTCCCGCAGCCACAAGGACTTCCTAACGCAGGTATTGTCTCACTGTTGGTGTCCTTGACTATTTTCTCACAGTGTGCTCAACACTGCCTTTCCCAGCTCAGAGGTGCTGTAAATAGTCCCTAGCTGTTCTAATTTATGGTTCCGGCTGTTCTACCTCTCACCATTTTTCTTTCTGCCTGCAATCTGTAATTCTCACTAAGTACATGATTTAATCACTACCAACTCAGCATTTTCTTTTTAATACAGTACAGTTCTTTGACAACCAGAGTCTTATCTGAAATCATTGGAAATTAAATAGTTGGTGGATGGTAGCTAAACCAAATCCTGCTGTACTGTATATTATACATACTGTAATGTATGAGTTGTATACTGTGTCACTCTACAGCACGTGTCTGAGTGTGATGTTTTCATGTCCCCTGCAGATTGTTCTGCCTGCTAGTTTTGTGTTGCTGTCTTTAGTGCTTACAGTCATTATTCCTCCATTTGGAGAATATCCTGCCTTAACTTTAGACCCTTGGATCTATGGACAACAGTTTACTTTCTTCAGGTATGAAGAATCAGTGAATAAATGTACGTCTGTCATATACACTCACTAGCATTTAGGATTATGAGGCTCTGTCTTACTAGGCTATCCTCATTCTGTGTAGTACAAGAAAGGAGTAATTCCACAGCAAATGTCAAATAGCATGAAACTGGTGCAAGTGAGGAACAGCTGCTAGTATATCTAACCAGCAGTCCTCAATTATAATATGTATTTTGTATTCTCCTTTTCCTACCTGAGTTCATGACTTCAGCACGTAAGAGGTTAGGTATCCTAACAGGAGATCCAGTACAGTAAGAAATTGACTGTTTCTGATATGCTACTGAACTACTCCTTTATTCATTATCTTATATTACAAAAAACAAGATTCAAACCTATCTTTTGACCTGTGGTAGGATTATTTATAATTTGTACATATTTGAGTACAGCTTTAAAAACAAGATGAAAGCAGAGAATCTTAGGTTTTGTAATGCTGGTGCTTAGCTGTTTCAGCCTATGCTCCATCCTTTGGCTAGTTGATTCTGAAATATTGCTGTCTTTCACCAGTTGCTTATGTATATTCTAGTTCAACTATTTTGATTTTTTTTCAATGGAGAAAGTCTCATCTTATTCCCTTAGCAATGAGCGTCCTGGAAGTGAGCAGATGGTCTCCCTCACTAATGCTTTCTTAAATAAACCTGGATTTGGAAATCACTGCTTGAAGAATCAGTCTTTTTTGTAAGTTGCCAGCTAATATCTATTGAAATAGACTAGTAGGATATTACCAATAGTACTGGAGTAGTGGAAAAAGAATTAGTTGGCTTGACGTTTTGCTAGAGCCAACGCTTCAGATTTGTTATAGGCAAGAATATCTGGTATTGGATCAAAAATAATAAACAGCAAGATATTAAACAGCAAGAATTAAAAGTCAGTCACAGTGCTAGATGTGAATAACTGGAAGCTCTTGTAGCCTTGTATTAGGAATTAAGCAACTTTGAAATGTGTGAGTAAGAGACTGGAATCAAGTCCAAATCTTCACAGCTTCCCTGGCATTTTCCACATGTAAGTCCCTTCAGATTCCTCTTGTTTCCAGTGATATCTGGAAACAACATCTTCAGCAGTTGCTTGGATAGTGAAGTACTAATAGGGCAGTCTTTGTGATTCAAAGTTTTTTTCACTCTGAATTGAGAATTACATCAGTAGATCTCTTTATTTAACATTAAATTTACATTAAATTAAGGCCTATGTGCCATGATTTGAAGTATCACTGTGACGCTCTTCTTTGCCATTCATTTTCTCCTACCTTTCTTTCAGCCCTGATATCAACAGCTTGATTTTTCTGGCTATTTTCCCTCTTATTTACATAACAAACCAGGAGGAAACTTTAAAAAAAAAAAAAAAAAAAAAAAAAAAGAGAGAGAGAGGGAGAGAGAAAAGATACTGCATGACTAAGGAGAAAGTAGAAAGATAGTCTCCTTGCAAAGGTGTCTCCTCACTGTGATTTTTCTGTGTACTAATTAGCCAGAAGTTTCTTTGTTTCTTCAGTTTCCTATCTGTAACCTGAAGACATTAAATTTGGCAAAAGTTTGGAGGGAGATTGTACTTATGTTTATCAAGGACAAGAAAGTGATGTTATTATTCATATGTCACTAGACAAGATCTGAAGGTGTCTAGTGAAAACATTGTGATTTTTGTAGATTTTTGAGCTCTTAAAGTTCATCTCTGCACAAGTAAAAGACTCTTCCTCTACACAGAAACTACCCATGCAATAATATGCCTACTGCCTGGAATATACCTGCTGTTCATCCTAACCTCAGCAGCCTCCTGCTGAGTCAGAAGTGGAGCTCTGAGAATCCTTCACCTTCCTGCAAATGCAGCACTCACAAAAAACTCACTATGCTGCCAGAATGCCCTCCAGGAGCTGGAGGCCTCCCACCACCACAGGTAGTGTCCCTGTGCTATCAATCCTTTTAGAAAAGTTTTGCAATAAGTGGTAGAAAAGGGATTAGTGTTAAGTATCTTGCCATGGAAATATACATGGAAAGAACTGAGTACGGTTTTTAAGGGGGCAGGAACGGTTGGAGGTATTAGAAGAGCTTGCGCATAAAAATCATATGAGATATGATGACTATTTTCATTCAACTTGCAAGCATTTCGTTCAGAAGAACATCACAAAAAAAATTAACAATCAATCACATATTAAAAAAAATACTCTTAATTCTTGCCTCAAAAGAACAATTCTGTTTAAGTGATTCTATTTCCTCAAGAGATGGAAAGAGAGAAGGGAGGAAGGAAGGAAAAATGTCATAATTTGGAAAATCATGGAGTGGAGTCATCTCATTTGAAAGAAAATGAAGAAAATGAATGTTAAGTCAATCCCATTTTTTTTACATGTATTTTAATTCTTTTTCTAGAAAGAAACTAGTAAGCAAGTGAAATGAGTTTTGTGTGCATATACATGAAGTTGAGTACTTTAGTAACCGTTGATCCTACATAGAGATGAGAGCTACATTCCCACCTGTTCCTATCAACGAATAAACTTAGTAATGTCCTTTATAAAATATACTTCAAGAGCACATAAAATTGTTTGATGAACAAAGGAAAATTAGTCTGTTGTTTGCACTTTCCACATATTTTTCCAATAACTTAAAGAAAACAAAACTGCAACCACTCTCATAGCTCACTGTGCACATTGTTCAGCTTTAATGTTCATGTTTGCCAGGCTTGCACACATTAGCAAAATGAGTTACTAAAATACAGTTTTTTTGTACTAATGGCACAAGGATAATCAATTTCTGAATCCAAGTCTTTGGTGTGTTCAAAGTTTGCTTTTGTTTCACTATCGCTATTCACAAAATAATAAGGCAAAGTTTCAAATACTTGTAGAATTCCTCTGTATGGAGAGAGAGAAAAAAAAAAAAGAATAAAGTAGTTACATCATGATCTTATTAATAGCATCCAAAGGTATTTTGTATTTCCAAGTAATCTTAAAGTTGAATTTTGCTAATTGCATATTGAATTCTCAAATGTGAGAAGGTAATTTAACATTTCTAATGCAAATAGGGTACAAAATAGGTGGTGGTGGGGATCCTAGTCCTCGATGGGGCATGTATTATTATAATAACATATTATCCCAAATATTTTGCAAGATATGATCATTTTGTGTAACTTATCATAAAAATACATTTCATATTTAAGTCTCTGCAAGGAAGCAGTTGCATATAAATAGTTGTAAAGTAGGTCTAAACATGAGTACCTCATTTGATGAAGGCACTATGAGTATGCTACCAATCTTCCTGCTAATTACCTAGAATCAGACAGATTTGTAATGCAAATTTCTGTGTAACCCAGTGCTGTCACTTTCTGGACAAAGATATCCGTAGAGAAGTTCCCACAGAAAGTGGGAATATCATTTTCAGGTTGCATGGTTTGTGCTCTAAAATTTTTATAAGCATTTTCTGCTCTGGAAAGAAATCAGTGTGCTTGAAGTTAATGGATGATGTAATTACAAAAAAAAAAAAAAAATTCATTCAAAGTATGTAATGTGCTAGTGAAGTTGAGTAGATTTCTAATTTTCATATTCTTATTTCAACTTGCTACACTGTAGAGAACAATGAACTACCTTATTTTCACTAGGCCCTCAATGTTTTTGATAAAGCTCCTTCTTTCATAGTGAAGAGAAAGCTTTGAGCAACCTTGCCCTTTGTTGCAAATAACTCAGGCCAAGTTTCAGAACAAATTGCATCAGTTTTGTGTCAGGCATTGAAAATTTCTGTGATATCTTGATCTCTGTATAGACTTTTGGGCTAGAAAATGAGTTGACCCACTCTAGATTCAGTGACACTGTGAAACTGAACGATTCCCCTGATATAAAGCTACTTTTATGGTTTTACTGACAACCAACAGGTTTAGAGACTTCAAAGCTTCATGTGGCTGAATAGGTTTTCTTTTTTTTTTTTCTAGAGAGTGCAGCACAGCACAGAAATACTTCAAGATCTGACTCACAGAAATATTTCAGATTTTCTGGTGAAAACATATCCCATTTTGATAAAAGGGAGGTAGGCATGAACTGCTCTGTTTTTCACGTGACATTTTATACCTGTCTGTGAACATAGCATCTGATTTGTTGCAGCATTGTGTAGACTTGAGCATTATGTCTGTATTCCTGACTTAAGAATAGGAGATATCTATTTTAGGGGAGTTAAACTGTTTTTATTTTAACAGTTTGTATAACCAATTACTCCTTTATAGACAGAGCTAAATTTCGGTGTCAGTGGCATGCCATGTTAGCAGCAACTGTGTCAATGATGAACAAAATGGTGAATTGCAGAGTTTCTGATTTGTGTCCCTGAAGAACTGTAGCCACACCAGTTTGACCATCTGCCTGAATTAATTATAATTTGCTTCTCTGAAGCACTAAAGGGCAGTAAGGTAATATCATATAGGTGCATCTACCTTCTGTTAGCTCCTGTGCTTGGTGAGTGTCTTGCCATGGTAGCTGGCTGTGCTGTTGTCCGTGGCTTATTATTGCTGTTTCAGGCCTTGCTCTCTTTTCAATTTCTAGAACAGTTCTTGATATTTCCATCACATCAGTTACGTGCTAGCTGCATTTGACTGATTCCTCTTTGGGCATGTCAGATTTGCTTTAGATGCATCTTTTAAAATCAATTTACTATGGATTTAGGATAGAGCCAGTATGCGTGAATTTAGAACTCCTACTTGTCTCTGTATGAGCTGGAGATGAACCATGTCAGAAGATAAAAAAACTAAAAATAATAAGCCCACCTTAGTGAGCACATAAAGTCCTGACAACCAATGATTCAATGTAATCTGCAGATTAAAAAAAAAAAAACATACAAAAAACAAAAAAAACCCCACTGCATTGGAAAACTAAAGATCTGCAAAGTATAGGAGTTCACTTTTAATTTCCATTTAAGCCTGACAATATATCAATGACTTTGGTTCAGCGCATTAAGAGACAGAATTCTCTTTGTCTGTTTCAGTTTGAAGAGCAAATACTGGGTCAATGAGCAAAGGTAAGAAACTAATTCACAGACCATGATGGTAAATAAAGAAACAAAGAATTTCTGTTTAACAGTGGGGCCTCTGAATGGACGGGGGAATCGTGACAGATAGCATAGAACAAAGAGAAGACTGCAGTGTGAAATAGGTTGGTGGGTTGTATTTGTTTGGACTGCCCCACAAGGCCAGAGGCACACAATGGAGTTGTCACAATTTTACTATCTACAAGGTCTGACTAGTGGAATTTGAGTGATGAAAGTTACAATACAGTACAGCACTTCATTGTGTGAGTGCTCTGATGAGCCTCTTTCGAAGTGCAGCAGAAAGAAAAAAAAAAAAAAAAAAAAAGACCTGAGGGTGACAAACTTAGGCAGCAATTTGCCAAATACAGAGGATTAGAAATGCAACTCCTTATTCCCTTTCAGGACATGTGCAGTAGTTATAAAACAAATTCCACTAGTACTCCACGCTTCCATTAGAGCATTTAACCCCAGTGTGATGTCTACACTTGGAGATACTAAGCTTAGAAAAATAACTGATTAGTTTGAAGAACATAGTGTTTTCCTACTGCTGATGAAAAACCTTCAAGGGTAGAAGCAGCTTCCTTCAGGGATTATCTCCTTGCTCATATGCAAACATTACTTTCTATGGGATTAAATTTTGATCAGTATCATTCAGTAATATTTATTATTACAACGTATTGGTTAACACCAGTATTGGTTAATACCTGTACCTCTCAGGAGTGATGAAATTTTAACTGGAGGTCCATTCTGTCCTGTCCTTCATGTTATCCAAGCAGTTATATTGTATGTTAATAATCTTGACCCAGAGATTGTGACCTATAGACAGGACTTTTTTTCCAAAGTATTTTATCTGAATAATAATTTTCTCAGGATCTCAACATGAACCCCTCATAAATGGATATAATTACTATTTGCAAGCAAGATTTAGTACCTTGTACAGGTTATTAGAAAAAGATTGGAGATTGTTATACATAAATTATATCGTGTATGTAAATCAAACTTATATTAAAGGACTTTTTAGTATCCACATCAATCTACGGAGTTTTGGGTCAGTGACACAAATGACTGATGTTGCTATTTCTCTTTATTAGGTATGGAGGAATTTCTATAGGAGGAAAGCTTCCCATCCTTCATGTTTCTGGAGATGAAGTTGTCAATTTTTTAAGTAATCTGGGCCGAATGATGAATGTCACAGGAGTAAGATTTGTTTGGTCTCTTTACCCAAGAATGGTTACAAAGTTGGAAACCTTCAGCACTGGAATTCTCCTAGACAACTGATCTTTAACCTTTTCATTTTTATTTTAGGGACAAACTTCACTGGCTGCTGCTAAAGAATTCTCTAATTTCCTTAAATACATGGAAACTGAAGATAATATTAAGGTATTTGCTGAAAATAGTCTGCAAACTTACTTTCTTGAGATAGACTTCAAATAATGAGATGGAATATTCCACCATGATACTGATGGTGGAATTCTCAGATTTAAGAAGAGCTGAATTACTGTATTTATTATAAATAATAATAGTGTTAATGCATTTGCAGTTATTTCTAATATGATTTTTTTTAAAACCCATATTCTTAGTACTTCTTGCTACCCTAAATACTTCTGAGTAGGACACATTCTGCTGAACTTTAAAATTTCATCACAATCACTTGGCAATCGCATGACAGTCACCCTCCTAAAAGCACAGTATATGAGCTCCTCCTGCTGGACTGTGCCCAGGAGCTACCAAGTCCTGGTGCTAGAGTCTTCCCTGTTGACAGTTGCCACCAAAGTAAATAAAAGGCAGCCAACTGTTCTCCTGCAGCTCAGGGTTATTAGTGAAAGCTTCTTAAATAAATCTATGCTTTCTGACTCTTTTAGGTGTGGTTTAACAATAAAGGCTGGCATGCTATGGTTAGTTTCCTTAATGTAGCCAATAATGCAATCCTTAGAGCTAATCTGCGGACTGGCCAAGCCCCTGAGGAATATGGGATCACTGTTGTAAACCATCCTCTGAACCTCACTAAGGAACAGCTCTCTGAAGTCACTGTGTAAGTCTGACTGTGTTTTGTTACTGGCTTTTACCCCTCCCTCTCCTGTCAGCTTACCACCTACAGTGTGCTCACACCCTGAGGAGAAATAATTCAGATGATAGAACATGGAGTAATTTACTCAAAATTTTTCTCTAACCAAGAATTAAATATGCAATCAGTTCTTTTTTCTCTAAATATTTATTTTCACCCAACATAGGAGCTATGACCATAGGGTATACGTGATTGCATGTTTCTACTGATTTCAAAGATTAAAGGTCAGATTCAGAAGTCTTTGCTCATGCTTCAAAGCTGATAGATCTCCTAGAGAAAAAATGTAGAGATCATAAGAAAAAGGCGTCAGAAATTGTTTCTAAGTAACTACAGGTGGGCAATAGTCAATAACCTCTGTCTTGGTGCCAGTGTCAGCATACAGCCATAGTTTATAGAAAAAGGCATCCTTAAGATACGACTTCCTTCTCAACATCTTCTGTTAGGTTCAGAAGTCAGTGAAAATGGAAATTTTTGCATTAGTACATAGGCAAGATCTGTGCTTCATCTCACTTTGCGGTTTACCTCTTTGAGTACTTTTTCTCCTAGATCCCATAGCACTTCAGTTATTATGCCTTATTGTCTACTTTGAGACGCACCATCCAGGAAAGGCTGTCAAACTCATATGTAGGAGCAGAACTTTTCCAGTGAATGAAGACAATTAGAAAAAAAGCAAGAAATGGTGTTGTAATCGTCCACATTTGTTAGCTACTGTCCCCAGTGCAGTATGGGAAGACACTAGCACATTTTGAAATTGGAAAAATCTTCTAGTTGTCCAATAACCTTGTTACTTTCAGATCTTAAAATTTCTGCCAGCTTTCCCAAATCCTAATATAGCATTATGTTGCATCCATTCCTTTGCTCACAGTCCCTTCTTGTGCTTTGTTGTAGGCTGACCACCTCAGTGGATGCTGTTGTTGCCATCTGTGTGATTTTTGCCATGTCCTTTATTCCAGCTAGTTTTGTTTTATATCTGATTCAAGAACGTGTGACAAAAGCCAAGCATCTCCAGTTTGTTAGTGGCGTTAGCCCTGCTATCTACTGGCTAACTAACTTCGTGTGGGACATAGTGAGTAACTGCTAGTCTCATTTTGTAGTCTGCAGCATTAACTAGGAAATAATCAGTAAATTAATCCGAATTAAGTGCAACTTTACATACCAGGGGAGAACGCCTTTGCCAGAATATACTCACAGACCCTACCCTCTGTTAGTGTTTCAAGATATACAAGATATCTAAGGAGATTGATCAGCTGCTGGAAGGATAGCTGAAAGCCAGAGAAAATGCTCTAGGGTGTCTAAAATAAGGTGGATGTATTTGTTTAGGCCATTGAATCACATTCATTGTGTTGTTTCAAAAGGATTTAGAGCACAGGCCCAGACATGCATAGGCAAGGCTCAGCTATCCTCTTATTACTCCCCAGGCCTCCTGAAGGAATAAATTCTTTGCCTGCTAGAGGCATAGCAAAGAGCTTGTTACAGTTATGGTTTTTCAACAAAGATGGAGCCTAAGGGCTTATCCAGTAAGAAAAGCATGAACATAGGAGAGGAGAGAAGAAAAGAGGAGGAGAAAAGAGAAATTTTTGAAATACCCCAAACTTTTTGGGTTTTAGAAAGTGTTTTTTGATGAGAAGATAAAGCAAAATGTGAATATATTAAATGAGGGAAAAGAAGCAAATCTCTGAGTTTCTTTATCCTGCTGGTCACAGCAACATCCCTTCAGTCAGGAATTCTGCTTGGTCATGGCATAGTGCAAAATTAGTGGAGTTAGCAGTTCTGTGAAATGCCGCCTTTCAGTATTCATGGGGAGCTCTGTGTATTGCAGTAGTGCTACACTACTAATGCTGAACAGAGAAACTGAGCAGAGCACTGGCCAAGCATCATTCAGTTTAGCTTCATTCCAGGAATGTGGCTCGAGTTACTAGCTTTTTCATTCCTATACAGCTTTTACATCACCAGAAATCACATCTTCTTGCATACTCACTGCCTTTTTCTGTGGGCAGCCAGCCAGCAGGACCTTGAAACAATCAATTCCAAAGTTATAATCTAAGAAACAACAACGTTTTATTTTTTATGTACGATCTGATAAAAGATATAAAATGTAGAAAGATGTAGAAAGGTTACAGAAAAATGTAAAGTGCTGCCAGAGGCCTGTTGAGCCACAAGCCTGAGCATCTAGTCCATCTTGCTAATTCCAGTTTTCCTCAACACAAAATCCTTTGAGAATAATTTATAGGATCTGGATACGTTTGTAAATCTCCTCAGGTCTTACACACTGATCTTCATTCACCCTGTGATGTGGCAGGTGAATTATGCAGTGAGTGCTGGATTGGTTGTGGTTATATTCATTGGATTCAAGAAGAAAGCATACACTTCTCGGACTAACCTCCCTGTGTTTGTTGCCTTGCTGCTTCTGTATGGGTGAGTCTTCATGGTGTTTTTTTGCACGTGGAGCCCTATCTTTCACATGGAAATGATTTCATGTTGTTGAACTTGGTAGTGAAATCCAGCTTTGAGAAATAAAATTGAGTTTGTACAATATAAGCTAGACCTGGATTCTGTTCCCAATTCAGGTTATTTACGTTCTTCTGGTCATGTGCCTTAAAAGGAGTTTCATCTCTGCTTCACAGAACTTTTCATGATTTCATGTTTTAGGAAACTAAATTTGTTCATATGTGGTGGTTTAACCTGGCTGCAATAGGTAGCTAAACACCATGACACACTTTCACTCCCCGTCCTCAAAAGGACAGGAAGAGAAAATATGCTGAATAAAGCTTGGTGGGCTGAGATGACAGGGTTATCACTTACCAAGTAGTGTCACAGGCAAAATGGAACAGTGAAAACTTAAAGCAAACAAAAAGCATCTTCTCCTCATCCTCCCTCCTCTTTCTCCTCCCCCCAAATGGCACAAGGAGGAATGGGGGCTGCAGTCAGCCCCTAACGCTTTGTCCTGGTCAGTCTCTGCCCCTGCTTCACGTGATGTCCCTCCCATGGGATGCTATTCTTCCCAAACTGATCCTGTGTGGGCTTCCCACAGGCTGCAGCTCTCCAAGCACTGCTCCAAGATGGCTCTGTACCATGGGGCCCATCCTTCAGGAGCGCTCTGCTCTAGCACATGTCCCCACAGACAGCAGCTCCCCCAGCCCTCCTGCCCCCACCCCTGGCTGCTCCCAACAGGCTGTAGTTCCAGCCCTGGGCTGCTCCTGCTGGGGCTCTCCATGGGCTGTACCTACTTCAGAGCACATCCACTGCTGCACTGGGGGCTTCTCCATGGCTGCACATGGAAATCAGTTCTGTGCAGTGCCCATGGCTGCAGGCAACAACCTGCTTCTCCATGGGCTTCTCCTGGGCTCCAGGGAGCTTCTGCTCCACTCCAGGAGCACCTCCTGTCCTTATCCTGCACTGACCTTAGTGACTGCATGGCTGTTTTATTCTCTCACTTCTTTCTCCCAGTTGCTGTTGCCCAGTAGTTTTTCCCTTTCTTAAACCTGCTCTTCCAGAGGTACACCCAGTGTTGCTTGTGGCTCAGTTCTGGCCAGCAGTGGGTCCAATTTGGAGTTGGCTGGAGCTGGCTCTGATTTGACATGGGACTGAGCTCTGTTCACAGAACCCAAGCCTGCAGCTCCAGCTACTAAAACTTTGCCTTGTAAACCTGATACATCATCTTGTTCCTTTCTGTTATGTACATTATGTTTATTTCCTTCAACAACAGACAATACTAAAATACTAACCAGTATTTTATCCAAAGGCAAACAGTACTAAAACATCAACTTTTTTTTCATCAAAGGAGCATTTCTGTTGTCAAAATAGTGTTTTATAAGACTGACTGGAATTTACTTCCTCTCATTTAATTAGTGATTGTATGTCTTTATTAGGTCATTTTCCTTCTAGCTTTGTAGTAGGCTAATTAGGGAAAAAAATCCACCAGATCTATCTCTGGAGCTAAAAAAGAAATTAAACTTTTCACATTTTCCTGTACATGTCACAAATCAAACCGTAGAGGTCACAGGTCTTTTCTGGACATAGTACCTTAATTTTCTGAAGTTTTTATATTCTTTGAATAACAGCCCGGAGAAAATGCAAAGCATTATTCAATCTCTGTAAAACAGTCAATGTTAAATGCTATTGGAATATTCATTATATTTTTTTAAAGTGCAGTGATAGTATCTTTAGAAAGTTTTCTGTGGCTATGTTCTGTATGTGTGATTTTTTTTTCTAAATACTGTAATTTGTGGGCCTGTGGACACTTGAATTAGCCTCTCATAAAGTGTCTATCAAGATGAAAAATATAATCACATAGCAGTGACTTCAGTAATAATTTCACAATTCACTATTCAAAATAAAATTATAAAAAAGACAAGTAAATTCAGAGAGTCCTTTGTCTCCAGCCATTGTCACAATGGGAAATCTAGGATCATTCTTTCTAATGACGTGTATGTTGTCCCATTAACCAAATCAGTCAGATTGATTGTTGCTGAGAATTGTAATTTTATTCCAGTGGTATACAGTTCCTGTGCTGCTAAATATGTGTTTGCTATGTCTCAGAAATAATGGTACAGGAAGCTCCTGCTTTGCCATTTTTTCCCTTTTTTTCTTCCACTAAGTGTACAGTCCAGTGAGGTATGCAAAGATATTTGAGGTGATAATGACCTTACTAGCTCTGTTTCTCAATTTTAACAGTCTGTTGCCTTGCACTTTAGCAGCAAACAAGGCTAAGCAGAAAAAGCTTTGTGTCTAGTAGCAAGGGAAAACATATTGTAGTGGAACCTCTGGTTGACTATAACATTTCATTACACTTGAAATGAGAACAAAGCTCATCATTTTGTTTTTATTAGATCAGCTGACATAATACTGAGAAGCAGATATCATAGTATTTCTATCTTTTGCATGCAGATGGGCAGTAATTCCCATGATGTACCCTGCTTCTTCTTTCTTCAGTGTCCCTAGCACTGCATATGTTGCATTGTCTTGCATTAATCTCTTCGTGGGGATCAACAGCAGTGCTATTACATTCATTCTGGAGCTATTTGAAAATAACCCGGTAAGAAATATTTTTGTTGTGACATGGTTTTAAAAAGCTGTTCAAAGGGTGTCCAAACATAACCATCTCTAGCTGTCTTTATCAACCTTGTCATTTTTCTGATATTAAATAAATTAATAGGGATCTTGCTGAGTTATGTCAGGAACAGGTGAGCAGAATAACCCAGAGAAGTGAACCTCGGGGCAATCAGTAGTTTGGTCAAGCAACCATCCACATACATGAGGAATGACATCGAAGTAGCACTTAGCTCCGCTAGCCAAGTACAAGAATAGATTGAACACAGTAGTTCTTAAAAAGGTGAAGAAATCAGTTTTTAAAACACTGGTAGCTTGTATGCACTACTACTGCCTCTATAGCTGCTGATACTTTGACTGCTGAGGTTGACATCTTTCCTACAGATGACTGCAGTCCTATTACCTGTCATTATCGATAATGCATTTTCAGATACATGTGCTGATCAAGCATTATTTTTATCAGGAAGAAAAAAAAAACATCTTTATTTAATTGGAGTCATGGTATCAAAGGCCAATTTTACAATACGTTCTATCCTTGCTGTTCTTGCATTTTCTGTCATGTCCCTGGGCAGCATGGAGTTCAGTCTACTGCCAATCAGTCTGGGGGACAGTAGGCAAGTATTATCTCAGGGAACACATCTCCACTGCAGATATTGTCTTCAGTGACACAATGACAGAGGGATAACTGCCCTTCTCTGGATTCAGTGATAGTGCAGTTAGATTGATGCAAGTACTTTTACTGTTTTGAGTATTTCCACACTGCACCAAAGTCTACTGTGTAGTTATGTCCAGATACTGGTGCTTCTCAAGATTATGAGAGTCCTGATTATGAAAATGTTCCAGCCATAAAGAAAGATATTATGATACAGGAGTACCACACTTGTTGCTCATAGTTCCTGCTTGTGATTGCTGACACTAGAATTACATGTTGCCTCAGCAAAATAGAAGGATATTTCATTACAAAGATTAATTTTTCTCCCCACTGAAAATTTTTCACAAGCACCTTGCCTGGTACAGTGTATTCTGTTCTGCCACTGATAGATGCAGAGCAAACCATTTCTCTGACATGAAAAAAGAACTTTTCACTTATTTTACGTGTTTCCTCAAAGAAATATTCTTTGAATTGCTAACTATATTGCTTCTGTTTCCTACAGACTTTGCTGAGATTTAACAAAACTTTGAAAAATGTGCTAATTGTCTTCCCACACTTTTGCCTGGGTCGTGGTCTCATCGACTTGGCCATAAACCAGGCTGTGAGTGAAGTATATGCCAGGTTTGGTAAGTAAGATATAATAACCAACAAAGTATATCAGTGGTACATGGTCTGACCTTGAGTGAGATGGCTGGAAGTGTTTTGGAACATTAGTGGTTGTTTCTAAAATCCTCCTCTTTCACATGATCAGATGTTTGAGTATGAAAGTTCAGCCTCCCTAAAGGAGTCACAGCTGATAATGTTGCCAGAACTAGCGGTCTGTATGGAAAGTTAAATTATTTGTTCAGTGCCAGACTCTGGTGTATTTTCCTAACTTCTCCTGAAGTTCCTAGATTATCACATCTAGGATATATAATTTCATTTCATTTGAATACTTAAGTGGCCTTCGTTAATATTTAATGTTCTTCAAATGCATTCTTTAGGGATGTGACTGTTTCCTTATACCAATTTCTTTATTAAGAGCATAATGATACAGCAATTTTTTTCCCCACCCAAAAAATATTCTTCGTGTAATCCATGCAGATTTCATTTTATGTAATACATATGTATTCATATATATTCAGAGAGCTTATGTTCATTTTTACTCCCATGTAACAGTTATTTCTTAAGAATCTGTATTTACTGATGCAATGAAAAAATGGCAGATGTTGATAGTGATTAAAAATTAGATTTTCTTCCTAAACTAATATGTTCACACCTTTTGTTCTGATGAGCAGATGTTTTTTCAGCACTATTTAATTGCTTTCTGGTGCTCCACCTCTCCAAAGGTGAGGAGCATGTTTCCAATCCTTTTCAGTGGGACTTTGTTGGGAAGAACCTGGTTGCCATGGCTGTTCAAGGAGTTGCATTCTTCATTCTGAATCTCCTTATGCAGCACCAATTATTCCCCTCAAGATGGTATGTCTGAAAGTTTGTGTTAATATTCCTTCATTAGCAGGGTGAGCACTTTTGTTGTTCTGTATGCTTCCACTGTCTTTTGCATTCTTTTCCTCTAATTTTTTTTTACAGCTTCTATAGCTTTATTCTGTTGATTCATCTGATTTCATCTTATTTGTTGATATTTGCTATTTATCTTGCTTTATCTATGCTTATTTTTCTGCATTATTTTAACAGAAATAAGAGTATATTTATACAGCTTATTAAATAAATGAGTTTTCTTGAACTAAAACTTCAGTGTGAATTTCATGATTCTAATGGTGAGATTACACAATTACTTGGAAAGCTTGTAGTTTCCTAATTACTGGCATAGTACTAGCCTGACGTACCAAGACTAGAATTCTAGTCTATTGCAAGAACAGTCATAGCCAGGGTACTGTTCAAGCTTCCCCTATCTGCTTTACAAATCTACTTCTGTTTCAACGAAAATAGCTGCCTGCCAAGTGTGTGTTGATTATTCACTGCTGTTGGGGATTCCCAATAGGAGTACTAGTTGTTACAATTCTGAAAATACTGTCTTACAAGGAAGCCTACTCAAAAGATACATATAAAATCTATTTGTGAGTACTGGAGAACTGTCAAGTAGCAAAAGTTATGGCTTAGAGGCAGGTTACGTCATATCAGTGACTGGCAATGCTATTCTCATTTGAACAAGCAATTTCATCCGTTTTTAGTATTAAGGGCTTAACTTTCAAAGGCCAGGCATTCTCCCAGCAGCAGGAATTCTCCAACCAATGTTACAATATGAAATTTCGATCTCACTGCTCTCACCAGACAGAATTTTGCCAATTGAATAGCTCTTGTTTCACACTGCTATTGTAGCTATACTCAGATCAACTCATTGTTTCTGCAATCAATTCTTTCTTTTCCAGGTTTGTTGAGACTGCCAAGTCACCTATTATTGGTGAAGATGAGGATGTTGCAGAAGAAAGAAAAAGAATTCTGAATGGGGGGAACAAAACAAATATCTTAGAATTACAGGAACTGACCAAGGTACTATTTTGAGAAGAATGAAATAAGTGAATTGATTCGATAAGAATGTATTTCAGCTGTGGATCTGTATGGTATTGTTCTCAAAATTAACCTTGTGTCCTGGAAAATAAGAAACGTTTTAGAAGTCAGGGCTTGATATGTTGTTTGACTATTTCCTTTTAATAGAGATCAAACCTCAGGAAAATCCAGTAAGGACAGTGAACTCTCTTGCTTCAGTTATTTTACCTCACATCATCCATCCTGACTTATCTACTGAATGTGCATTTCTACTGTTAGTCTTTTCTTCCGCTGTGCTTTTTCTCCTTAGGTGATTTTCAACCTCAGGTAAACCATTTAGTTGCTTTCATACTGGGGACTAGTGTAATCACTAATTTATCTTCTTTCCAGACGTTGAAGGTAAGTAATGGATGCTATCAGAATACATGTAAGCCTGAGCTACAGAAGTACAAAGATTGCACACATCGTTGGGATCTCATGAATAAAGAATTGAAGTGTCATTCTTCAAATTATTGTGTTGTATGAAGTCAGAGATACTTTGTACCAGCAAAGCATCAGGTCTGTCTCCTAGTGCTAAAGTTATGAAGTAAAAAGGCTCATGAAAGGAAAAGTTGTATTTTTAGGGATTATTATAAATTTATTTAAATGAATGCCTGACCTTGTTGATGCTTGCTCTTTCTTCTTAAAATTTTGTTTAGTTGCTCTTTTATTTATGTACTGGTTCCAAAGTTGCCTCATCCCAATAGCATTAAACTTAAAAATTCAGAAAATTGTCTTTGCTGCAAAAATCTTGATTGTTTTTGTCAATTTAGATTTATGCAGGTAGGCATAAGCCAGCAGTGGACAGACTCTGTGTTGGCATCCGTCCTGGAGAGGTAAGTTGGTCAATATCACTAGATGAATGATCCAGGGATCAGTTCAAATTGCATGCTCCTGTTGATTTATAAGTTGGAAACACTAAATAATGTGATTTTTTTTTTATTTTTATTTTTTAAATAATTCAGTGCTTTGGTCTTTTGGGAGTGAATGGTGCTGGCAAGACAACAACATTCAAAATGCTGACTGGAGACACTGAAGTGACATCTGGAGATGCTGTTGTGGCTGGCAATAGGTAAGTATCATAAACAAACAACAAAGCAAAACACTAATAAACAAAACAAAAAGCCCCAACAGAGTATTTTATCTGAGCTTTGGGAATTTTATCTGGCTGCTTTTTGCTGCTTTTAACCGCTTTGTTTACACAATGCTGGCATAATGCCATAAGTAATCACTACTTCAAGATTTGGTATTTATGTCAGTTTAGTTCTAGGTTGTATGTCTTGGTTTCTTAGGTGTCACTAGAGTTTGACTAACCATTGATGCGATTTGAGCACATAGCTATTTTGTTGCCAGGACATGGTTCTGGGCATTAATTTCCCTTAGAAGTGTTTTGTCTCAGAAAACAGATATTTTATTTAAACAGTCTTAAAGCTAGTATTATAGATACAATATTATTTTCTTTATTTCTCCAGTGTATTGACTCATATATCTAATGTTCATCAAAACATGGGATACTGCCCTCAGTTTGATGCCCTTGATGACCTGCTCACAGGACGAGAACATCTCTATTTATATGCTCGCTTGCGGGGTGTTCCAGCAGAAGAAATCAAGAGGGTAAAGCCTTCTTGCTTCTGATCTGTGCATGGTTACAGTGAATGTCTGTGATGATTCTGGTGAGTTCACCTCATGTCAAAGGCCAGATTTTCCAAATCGGGCTTGCCTTTCTTTGTGTTGAAGTCTTGGGAGTGGTTCTTGTCATTTGGAATTTAGTACAAGAATGCGCTACCAAATCCAAGATCTTAGATGGTTAATAATACTTGAAATACTCCCCATCTGGAGTACTGTTTCCAGGCCAGAAAGATGCAGTGCTCTTGGAAGGGATCCTGAGGAGGGCCACTAAGATGATCAGAGGGCTGGAGCACCTTTCCTATGAAGAAAGGCTGAGGGAACTGGGCTTGTTTAGCTTGGAGAAGCCTCCAGGGAGACCTCATTGTATCCTTCCAGTACTTGAAGGGAGCATATAAACAGGAGAAGGAACAACTGTTTACATGGGTTGATAGTGATAGAACAAGGGGGAATGGTTTTAAGCTAAGATGGGAGATTTAGGTTAGATATTAGGAGGAAGTTTTTCACTCAGAGGGTGGTGACGCACTGGAACAAGTTGCTCAGAGAGATTGTGCCCCCATCCCTGGAGGCATTCAAGGCCAGGCAGGATGTGGCTCTGGGCAGCCTGGTCTAGTGGTTGGCAACCCTGCACATAGTAGGGGGGTTGAAACTATATGATCATTGTGGTGCTTTTCAACCCAGGCCGTTCTATGATTCTATGGAAAACTGCTGAGCCAATTCTGGAAGGCTAAGGATGTAACTGCTATGACTCAGAACTGATGCAGTTACTGTTTTTTTCTTGTCTTTGAAGTTATTTATATATGAGAAAGAAAACATGGAGAAGGTTCCAGATGAAAAATAATGTACGTTCTTGCACAGATGAGTATTCTACAGCTGATGCTGGAGTATGGCTTTACTTCAAGAGATTAGAATTCCCCTTGTCATCATAGTTTTTTGGACCACAGCTCCAGTTCTAAAAAAAAAAAAAATGCACTAAAATCCAAGGGTTTGCCCATTTTCTGCCAGAAGAGGGATGTATAAATAATCCAGGCTGCTGTGGGTTAGCTGCTGTGTGAAAAAGATGGTCTTTCTCATAGGTTGCTGAATGGGGCATCCAGAAGTTGGGACTTCCTATGTATGCCGACCAGCTGGCTGGTACCTACAGTGGTGGCAACAAGCGCAAGCTCTCCACTGCCATTGCACTGATAGGCTGCCCTCCACTCATCTTGCTTGTAAGTGTCACAGTAATATAGCTCTGTGATAGTTCAGTATGAAATCTCATAAACCTACATGCTGGAGAGCTACAAGGATGTTTATGATAGTCCTTGCAAGCTCCTTTCTGCCTCATCTTATGCCTACTTCAGTGTAGTCTTGAATCCTTAAATATTGGGAGTAGACTAGAATGCATAACTATGTTTCAGATGGAACCTAAGTTTTTATAAAAGAGAGATTTTCAATAAGGAAAGGTTTAGTATTAAAATATATAATTCAGAAAAATCTGAGTTTAAATCCATGATTGGTTTCAGCCTGTCTTGTCAGAGTGTACCCAATCATGTAAATGGTGACTGGTTCAGCCTGGAGAAGAGAAGGCTTTGGAGAGACCTCATTGTGGCCTTTCACTGCTTAAAGGAGCTTATAAACAGGAGGTAGAACAACTTCTTGCAAGGTCTGATAGTGATAGGACTAGGGGAATGGGTTTAAAGTAAAATAGGGGAGAATTAGGTTAGTTGTTAGGAGAAAATCTTTTACTCAGGGGGTGTTGAGGCATTGGCACGTCTTACTCAGAGAAGTTCTGGATGCCCAATCCCTGGAGGTGTTAGATAGAATGGGGCCCTGGGCAGTCTTGTCTGGTGGGTGGCATCCCTACGTATGGCAGAGGTGTTGGAACCAGGTGGTCTTTAAGACTCCTTCCAACAAAAGCCATTCTATGCTTCTGTAATCTTACTACATACACCTTGCTGCTTTTTCCAGCAGAACAGAGGAAGATAGCTACCTTTTCACAACCTTTATTATCTTTGAAATGAACTACACAAATTTAGAATAAACTGTACAAAAGGTAAAATGTAGTTCTCATCAAGAAATATGAATTATGATAATTGCATTTCTCAAGGGTAATTGTAAATGCAATTGCTACAAAAATTTGTCAGAATATATTGTAGTGCCTTCATTCATAGGCTATAAGGAAACATGTTAATAACTTCTTAATAGCATGGTTCCTTGTGCTATTTAATAGGCCTTCTACGTGTATTCTCACTTTTTTAGCTACTAACTGTGTTAACTGATTTATACAGGACCAGATCATCTGCTGACCTAGGTCAGGGTAGCATCGCTAGCTTCTTGGGTTGCAAAATGTCCTATGTGTTTCTGTAAGAAAGGTTACTTTTAAAGCCACACTTGACACAGTTTGATGTGATTAATATCATGAATTTCCTTCCATTTATTGTTATTTTAGATTCTAAATCTTTTGGTAACAGGGTATCACAAAGGCTTACATTTTTGATAGCTAAGACCTTGGACTTTGGTCTGCCTTTGTTATAATGGTCAGTGCAATCCTTTCCCTGTTGGGAAAGGAATAGGCCCCTGCTGGGCCCTACAGACACAGGACTGTATTCTTACCTGAGAGACTTCTTGTATTTGTTTCCTTACTGCTTTGTGCCAAGAAGCACGTTACTACTAATTCACTTATACACTTGTCAAGGTGTGCTTGTGCATTCTCAAGGCACAGATTTCAGTAGGGAAGCAGTGATAAGCTAGAACCCAAATGTGCAAGATTGATTCTAATGATTTCCTTTCTAAATGTTTTCTTTTTTTTTCTGCTTCGCTGAATCTGGTTGTCTTAACATTTACGTTCCAGGATGAGCCAACTACTGGAATGGACCCTCAGTCCCGGCGCCTCCTGTGGGATTCTATTGTCAGCGTGCTCAGAGATGGACGAGCTGTAGTTCTAACTTCACACAGGTATAAAGTTGGAATTCAGAATCTCAGAGCAACTGACATTTGTCTGCTGGCTTCTATCTCAAATATCTGTTCTCTGTTTTGAAAAGTATGGAAGAATGTGAAGCTCTCTGTACTCGTCTGGCCATCATGGTAAAAGGTACCTTCAAATGTCTGGGAACAATTCAGCAGCTAAAATACAAGTAAGTTGAATATATTTTAGTGCTTTTAATGGGTAAACCTAATATGTGTGGCATGAACCATTCTTAATAGAGCAAACCAATCTGAAGAGCTGTTCTCTAAACAGACCCATTTCTGGGTGCAATTCTGGAGTATTCTAGACAATTTAGGCAGATCTCATTTCAACTCCATTATGCTACAGGCCACTTCTGCAAGGAAAATATAGAGCTTCTTACCAAGCTAGATTTTAGGCATTATCTTTCAAATATTGGTAATGTTTTCATACCTGCTGAAAATGATTTTTTCACTGAATTATGAAATGATCTCTCCATCCAGTTTCCAAATCCGTTCATGTTTCACAGGTTTGGAGATGGCTACATTGTCACATTGAAAATCAAGGCTCCTAAGACTGGGCTGCCTCCAGATCCAAGTCGTGCTGAACAGTTCATACGCATAAACTTTCCAGGGAGTTTACAGAGAGAGAAACACTACAACATGCTGCAGTATCAAATTTGCTCCTCTTCTTTGGCTAAGATTTTTCGGTTAATAATCTCCAATAAGGAAAACTTGTATATTGAAGAATATTCTGTCTCTCAAACAACATTAGATCAGGTGAGTAAAAAATAAATCATCCATGAGAAAGCCTATTAGGCAATGCAAAGTGTATACAAACAACTGAAGGATCAAACTGCTTAGAGTAGGGAATTATCTTGAGCCTCTTTCTCAGACAAAATTCCCAGGCCCCTCATCAAGGAGGGTGGATCAGATAAGAAATCTGTAAATAATTCCCTTTGTGAATTAGGTGTCAACTGAAAGCTGCTGAGCCAGCATTTCCCAGGTGCCAGACTTCACACAAATCCACTGTCAGGAGCAGCAGCCTGAGGAAGGTTAGCTAGTCAGATTAAGGCTTGCTGAGCTGGAAATGATCTAATATTTCTTTCAATTTTATTTTGTATAAGAGATTTGGGTTGTGTTGTGTCTGAGATGCTGATAGAGATATGGTAGTATCTAGGTAAACGCTTTTTTCTCTCTGTTGCACATTATCATACAAAAGCAATTAGATATATAGAGCCTGAAAAGTCCACTGGGACTCTTGGCAATACCCAGTCAATCTCTAAAGGGTATTTGCCCCATTGCCTGCTTTCCTGAGTAGCTAATGATCCACATAGATGAAGCTAGCATTGGTGAGGGTGCTAGAGAGACATTTTGGCTGCTTCCTACTGAACTACTATCCCCTTTTCCTCATCACCACCAAGCTCAATTATATTGTACAAGGCCACGTAAACCATCTCCTGCTGAAGACAAAATAGGATCTTAGTTGCAAGTCACTGCATCCAAAGAAAGGAAGTTGCAAGAAAGTTTATCAAAATAAAGGAGGAATGAATGATCCCTGCTGATGCCCTGTGTCTCAGTTCTCAGTACATATCTTTGGATTCACTTGTCTCTCTCTTCCCTGCAGAGGCCAAGAAGATACAAATGTATAGAGACACTCCACTAACTAATCTCAGTTGATGTCATTTTCTTCTTTCTTCATGTAGGTTTTTGTGAACTTTGCTAAGCAGCAGGTGGAGGATGAGGAAATTCCTTTGCATCCTCGTGCGGCCGGATCCAACAGAGAAACAAAGGTGTCTCCTGCTTCACAGCAGCAGGCAGTTGCATAGACTATTCCTACAGTCACTAGCATTTAGTGTGCCATACCAGAGGAGTGAAAAGGTAAAAGAAAGGCTGCCATACCCAGTATTATTCTGACTTTCTGTAACTTTCTGAGAAGTGTGCTTATAAGTCCCTAGCAATGGCAAACTTCTGCTACTCTACCAGCAACATTACACACAACACACACTGAAAGCATCTGAAGAAAAGCTGAAAGCATCTAAAGAAAAGCAGGTACTTGTTCTAGAAAAAAAATATGTCTCTAATGTAAAGTTAATTATAAGGTAAAAGAAGAGAAGCCTCATTCCTCCTTGTTGACATGTAAAGAGAATTAAAAGCAGTCTCTCCAGCCAGTCCTTTCCAGCCAGTAGGATTTTCTTAGTTGACTCTTATTTTTCATTCTTGCCAGTGGAAACAAACTTGTCTCAACAAGAATGGGGAGAATTCCTTCCCATCTCAGATCAAGGCAAGAAATTTGCTTAGAAGAAAAATCTTAATGAAAATGACCTAATACTCACTGATCTTCAAGTTTGGAAATGGAAGCAGAGTATCAAATTGGGATTTCAACAAAATAGTACGTCTAAACCAGACAAATAAGACCAAACTTTTCTTCTTTCCTATGACCTGGACCTCAAGTGGGCGTAAAGTGTGAATAGATTGTGATTTCTCTGTGCTCAGAAAGTTTCAGCCTGCTTGTACTCCATGATGGGAAATCGTTTGACATTTAGCTCTTTTCTCTGGTTCACCAGTGAACTAGTATAAAATAACAATATTGCAAGCAGATTCACAATTACGTATTGCTTCACTTATCCAAGAAATGATCTCATTTAAAAAAAAAAAAACTCCAACACGTGCTATACAGAAATAAAAGGTGGGTCACGTATTCTGTTTTTCTAGTTTTTTGTTCAATTTATATAGATCTTATTTGATGCAAGGACATTCTTCCTTTGTACTTTACAAATAATTATGAAATTTTGGCAATCAGCTGTAATCTTTCTCTTTTGCCATAGTTATTTCAACTGAATTCAAAACATAGGCCAGAATTTATTGTAGATTTCACCCTTAAAAACAGTTGCAAAATCTTTCTATACATCCATTATAATAAATAAATTAATCATGAAACAAAACAGTATCTACACATTTTCTTCATATGCTGAAACAGTTTCTTCAAAATATCATTCAGATATATTGCAGTCATAGTATTTTATTTTTTTTACTAGATTTGCACAAAACCCAGCTAAATCCCACTGAATATCTTGTGAAAAAGAAAATACAGAAAGTTCATGTAGCGGATTTTTCTCCCTGGCTCTGAAAACAGGAAGGGAGCTACCATTCTGAATGTTAGCAGTCACTTTATGTATTCACAAAGTACACTGAAATTATTCAGAGTATTCTGACAAAAAATACAAGGTTAAATGTCCTCTAGGATCTTTTAGAATATATTAAGGACTTGTTATATGAAACAGGCCAAATATCATGGATACAGCATAGATCAAATATTGTGAACCTTATTTATCAGTATGCAATTTACTAATATTAAAAACAAAACAGAATAAACACCCTCCAAAAAAAAAAAATTATATATTTATATTCAAAGGATGGATGTTATATCCACAAATTCTTCTTTCTTTAGATCCAATTGGCAAATTATAGCTTAGACCCAAAGCAGGTATTTTGAGAGACTGCCTAATTCTTTATTCCAGGAACCATTCATATTCTTTGGTAATGTTGTTTGTCACAAAGTACCTGCCTCCAGGCAGAACACACTCTTTTTCAAGTCAAAGAAGGCAAAACATGCAACTGTCTTCAGGCCAGCTGGCCATACTGTATGAGTTGAGCTTTCTTGTAGTTCGCTGCTATGTCCTCATTCCAATGTATTTATGTCACAGTCTTGCAGAATGCCACTGCTAAATTTGGAGCTGCTTTTCAGAACAAGCTTATCAGTATCTCTGATGTATCAATCTAAATAGACTAGTGCAGGGAAATCTCAGTCAATTAGGTTGCAGTGAACTATAGGGGCTTTTGGCTACCAGCTCTGCAATGAAGCCTTATTTTTTGAAGGTGCTTCTGAGTTGAAGAATTCTTGAATATAAGGAAGTATAGTTTTCAAGTGTATTGTTTCCCTCAGCAGTGGAGATTTAGCATACACCAGAATCAGGTCAATTAATTCACTTATTTGGCAGGAGATTTATGAATAAAAAAAATCCATGAGCTTTTTCTTCTTAAAGTTCCATGTAATATTGAAACTGAACTTTTCTTACAACAAAAAAGGAATAATTGGCATTCGAACACTTGGATAATCCTTGAATTCTCGTAGGTAGGTATAGTGTTTATCCTTTGCCCAGATTGTCATCTGAATGAAGCAAAGCAAGGTGAACAGCCCCACTAGGAGAAGGGGAAAAGAAAAAAAAAACGAAACAAAACACTTCATTGTCAGAGAAAGTACAAACTCTCATTGCTGACAACACTTCAGGAAGAAGTACCAAAACATTGCTCACCTGGAACACATTGAGTCATGATAGTGAAACTGATCCATGTCCCCACCTGTTTTGGCCAAGGAAATTTAAAATATTTCTGATGACAGCATTTGCATTTATGTCTCTATTGATCAAATACAACCTTGTCCTAGTATAGGTAAATAAAAAAGCCAAGGTCAGCCATATCAATTTCTATTGTTAGTAACTTTTAACCAAAATGTGAACAATGCTTTGTTATCACAAACAAATTCTTCATGTTTGCTTTCGTAGTTAATATGACAATTGTGTAAGCATTACAACATAGCTTCCTTTCATTTTCCCTACCTAATTTGCATTTGTCACTCATCCATCAATGCTAGAAACAGTAACTTTGTGTAATCAACTGTATAACCAAAGAAAATGAAGATTAAGACCCGGCAGGTATTGCCTCATACCCCTGCTTCTCCTTTTTTCTCTACCACATTATCCTCTATTTAACTGTGCACTATTTTCTTGTACACTGTGATATTCCTGGGTCCACATATGTTTTAAATCCACAAGATGCCCCAGTCTCCTTTCTGCAACTTATCCTCAGTGTCAATTCCCCTATTCCTTTCTGCAACATTTTCACTGCTTCAAAGTACATCTGCATGTTGTCTAGTGGCTACGCTAAAGCTCAGGCTGAACTGTTTCAGAGTTTAACATTCCAAAAGAAATGATGACATATCCAGCAAAGCTAAAATATTAGCATTTTGTTTCAAAATACGTACCTCATAGGTATAGTTAGGGCAAGATACAAAGAAAAACAGCCATGTGAAAGGATTCTTTGTTGGATATGGGATCTTACGAGTTTTGGACCCTATAGATTAGAAAACAAATCACAAAATGTTTACACTCCTGGGCATATCATCTCCAACAAAGACAAGCCAAACCTGCCTACTCCTCTGTCTTATCACTGTCAGAGGGACAAGCAGGATGTGGGAAAACAAGATGTTCTCTGGACCCACCTGAAGGAATAGGATAACTGTGAGGAAATGCTCTGGGCATTAGAAAGACATTTACATAATCCTTTGGGTTGCAGTCACACCCATAAAATTACTTCAAATACGTTTTATGTTAGAAGTTAAAGGTGTTCTCCAGTTGTCACAGGATTGGATTTTAGTAGTCACAGTTATCCATTGTTCAGCTAATGAACAAGGAGCTTTAGACTGCATAAAGATCTTTCACTCCTCTGTAGAAGTCAGTTAAGTAACTTTCCCTTGCTCACTGAAGCATAACTTATACCACCATTACTATTTCCCTCTGCACTACCAGTGTAAATGATACAGCTGGTCACCCCAGCACAATCTGGCTCTAACCAAGAAAAATTACAGTGAGATAAGTGTTCTTTGACAGTCTCTTTTTGGATTTCTTGCACTGTCTGATCTCCCCTAGTATCCAGTCTTTACAGTGTTGAACAACCTAATTTTCCACCACAATCAGAAGGACAGGTATCAGCACCCTACGGGATCGGTCAGTCCTTTCGTGAGGCAGAGTAATTGTGGAAGTGAAGTACTGAATAGCTGCACAGAAGGAAAAAAAATATGCAATTTTTACCATCTCTCCGGAGGTCACTAAGTGCAACATGAATGGAAAAATTTCCAGCTTCACATAGCTGCAAGAAAAGGTACGACAGTTAAAAACATTCTTCTCTTCTACACTCTCTTCTTTCTTTTGTTATTCCCTAGGGAACTTAAAAACAACATAAAATAAGTTAGAGTCTGTTGTAAACACGATGAAAAATGGGAGTTAATGTGTTGCAAATAGCCAAGATATTATGCTATGTTACATATGAGGTTTACCAACAAATGTAGACTCACTATCCAAAAGATAATTTACTTCTCATGCAGTCTCTATGAGATCTAAAGGCAATAAACCAAATAAAAGCAAATCCAGGAACTACTTGCTTTGTCTTTTAGCTAGTCTCTTTAAAAACACCAGAAAACTCCATTTGGATAGTTTTGGTTTCTCAAAAGTCATCAACATCCCAAGGATTGGACTCAAAGGAAGCTTTCTTCTCTATAGTATAATCAATATGAATCATGAAATGTAATTGACCCAGCTTTCTCCACTGGTTTTAAATAATGCTTCCCCAATCAACTATGTGGAAAGGGTATTGGAATAACCCATTTATATAATTATAGATTGTATCTTCAGTATCTGCACTGCATATCTATTAAAACAAACGGCTGGTGGTCAGACCTCCTGAGTGCTATCACAAACTCTGTATACATTCATGTAGTCTCTTTATAAAATGGGACTAGTTTACTACCTCACATAGATTTCATACTGGGAAGATGCTTTTAGAGTTTCTGGTAACTGAGCATTAGTTTCTCAAAGCAGGTGAACAGCTGATGTTTTAAATGAATTAGGCATAAGTGGGAAAAATGGGTACATCTTTGTTGGCTACACTATGCAACTATGGAAATGTTCCTAGGAACTGTGAGGATGAACAGACAGTGTCTTAAGAATTTTGTTTCATAAAAAATCCTTAAAAGGCTTAAAATGCCCCTGCAACACCTACTTCCCCTTGCTCCATCTGCTGCAAGTGATTGCATCTAAAGGAACATCTTCCCCTAGAAGTAAGTAATGTACTGTTCTAGTTGGCCAGTTCTCTAAATTTTATGACCTGTTCTGACTCTTAATAAATATTTCACAAGACAAACTCGGTGGCTTTAAACACTGTCACAAACTGATCATGCCAGGATTCTTTTAGAGACTGGAGATCATCCCAACAGATCAATAACCCATTCTAGTCTTAGAATAGATACCTAATCAGAATCTTCCTTTGTGTACAAGATCACATTAAAATGTGACAGATGTGTCTGCTCTACATGCAGGTGGGCAGCTTTAGTTTGTTCCAAGTATTCTAGTTTTAAGTATCTGTTTATCCTACCCATTCTTCCACTTAAACAACATAATAAATAAACCAGCAAGTTTTAGAATTTTATAAAAAGAGCAATAGACCTACCAGAAACATGATCACAGCAAAATTAATCTGTTTTTTCCCATAAGCTATAAAACAAAATGTTTACATGTGATTAGCTATAAAATACAACCAGTGAAGGACTTAAATCATACTGAGAGCTGTAATGCTACTTACAAGGAGGAGTGTAAAGAGGATGATTGATGTAATAAGCAAGCCAAGCTGCAAATCCCCAGTAATACAAACAGTTCTGAAAAACAGGTAATTTTTCTTTGTTTTAGTATCATCTTCTTGGAAAGAATGCACTGTGAGGACCACAGATAACAATCAATTGGGCTGATCCTCCAAGTTGCTGATAATACAAGAAGTGATGATACTGGGTGTGGTAAGGCAGGAGCAAACAGGAAATGAGAGGGAAGTAGTGCTCATAGGATAAGATTTCCTCAAATGTTCTTAGAGCTGTTAAGTTTATAAATGATTTTAGAAAGTATTAATCTACTTTTGGAAACAGATTTCTCTTGTCTCACAAGCCGTCCAAAGACGATGTGCCATGTGGACTTTATGTTAAAGGGAGACTTGTTTTATTAACCCTTGTGACTTCATAAAACCTTACTTTGGCAGTGTGCTCTCTTCCCTGCTTATTTCTTTGTATTGTCCAATTCCTTTACATTTTTCTTCTCCTTTGTCCCATCAGGACTTTTCTCCTTCATGTGTTTTAACTTTTCTTTCCTTAAACCATCACACATGACTTTTCTTTCTGCCCCTTTTACTGTGGTATCTTTACTTTGTTCCTTTTGGTGCTGTTCTTGGCTTTCTGTGATCCAGCTTCCATACAGCTCTCACTGTACTGATTCATTCCTGACCAATTCCAGAGCTTGTTCAGCAGCTTTATCCATTAAAAACAAAAACAAAAAACCCTACTGAAAATTGCCTTCTCTACCTGTTCTTTAGTTTTCCTAGTCTTCCTCCTGTGGTTTTTCTTCTGACACTCACTCTTTCTTTAGTATCTTGATGACAGGTTATCTTTTTCCTCTTCCTATATTTGCTGATTGGAGGGAAGGCCTTTCTTGTCCTATTCCTACTTTTCCTCTATGCTTTCAACTATGCTTGACAACTCATAAATTTGCCTCCTGTTGGTTGAGATTTTTTTCCTTTATCAAACCCATTTCCTCCATTTTCCATGTTTTAGAGTGTGTTTGGTTATTACCTAGACATCTACAAAAGCAAAATTGAGCCCTTTATTTTTCTTCCCCCATTTATGTTTTCTCTCATGAGTAAAACTGATCCTCTCGCTCTGCTGATGCTTTTCCCTTGGCTTTTCAATAGGTTCACATACCTTAGACATTTCTAGATCTTCTTTTTCCTTCACAGCTTTCCATTCCTGCTCACATAGACAAATTCTTATCCAAGCTGCAGTCTTTCACATCCTGACTGTTTAAACTCTTTTTTTGGCTTTGAATTTTGCAGTTTTTCTATCTTATAAATAGTAGAACTGCATTTCTAGGAATAATACCCCCAAAAGTGATCACCTCAGCATCTGCAACCCACACTGGAGTGCAAAGTGACAGTGTGTTTTTCTGAAAATGCTAGTGATGGGCAACACCCCTCCCTATCCCCATCAGACATTCTGTTGCAATCCAGTTTCTTTTCATAACTAAGTGAACCACTGAAGTGACCAGTGACCTCAGACAAAATGGAGACCTGTTAGGATATCCTGTAGTACAAACAAATTACTCCTTGCTCTGGGATTACGTATTAATAAATAACTAATGAGAAAGAGCAAACTATTAACTAACGATTACAGATCAGGTGGGACAAGAAGGGAGAGACTAAGTAACGTCCCCGTGATTACCTCCTTTTTTTTTTTATCCAGGTAAAGGAGCGGAGCTGGAGAAACAACTCCAGAGAGGATCAGTCTAGTCAGTGTCCTATCCATAAACTACTGCTTCCTTCCTAATGCTAATTTCTTCTGACATCACCCTCAGTGTATTAGCTGCTGTACAAACTTAGGTGAAAACACTTTCCTGTAATCTTGGAATGGCAATTCATGAAAAATCTCTCTATAACTTCGGGCTTGGCACAAGATGGGTCATATGGCAATGGATTTTTTGTGAAGTATAATTAAGTGAATGATCATGGCTCAGCTCCCAGAAATACGTGCTGTAATTAAACTGAACAAATACTAGTCATCCAAAGAACACGATTTACCACAAGAATTAAAAGTTATATCTCAATTATAACAAAAAGAGCTTTAAAGATGAGTGGAGTCTGCCACCCTTAGCACTAATACTACATGTGACAAGATGTCACTAGAAGCCTTATTGCTCATACAAAAGTCTTCAGTGAGATTCAGCACGGTACGTGCAGACTTGATAAATTCATTAGAAAGAAGGGAATTTTTTCTGTGCATCTTTTTTATTCCAGGTAAATAAAAAGCCATCAGGTCCAGATATTGCTAAGATCCCATAAATAAACTATTCCTAAGTTTTAAAACTTCCAGTTAGGATTTTTGTTTTCTCTCCTCCAATTTATTATTATTACTATAATGATCAAAACTATTTCTTATTGTCTTGCTTATGTTTACGCATAGCCAGTGTGTACCCTTTTGTTTGTCTCATTATATTGTCTGCTGGTTTAAATGGTGTTTCTTTAGCTCTAGCATATTATTTCCTCCAGATATGATCATAGGAAGCAACAATATTCTGTCTTTTTACCCTTTTTTTAACCTTCGAGGAATTCCACTGCTTAACTACTACTGAAGGTATGACTGAACCTCTTCACTATCATCTTTCCTTTAGTTATTTCCTTTATCACCACAGATTTTTTGTATTAATCCCTATTTTACTCTTACTGAGACATTTGCTAAATCCAAGTAAGGCAGGTATTCTATCTTGACGTTGCCTAGAAAATCATCTTAGAATTATACTATGTAAGTATAGCATGAACTGCTTGTGTGGTGAACCCTTGCTGCATTTTACTGCATCATTTATTTCATTTGACGAACAAAGGATGAAAATCACAAATCATATCAATTCTTTCTCAGGTCTCTGCTTATTGAAACTGAAGTGTCTCCTTTTAAACATAGCATTCTGTCTTGCTTTGGAAATAAGCATCTGCTTTGTGGGTGATTATACACTTAAAGTAAGAAGCTTTGGCTACCATCTGTGTGTGAGAGAAAGAAGGGAAGAGGATGTGATTTTTTTTTTTGACCGGTGGAATTCTGGAGTAACACCATCAAAGTCAAGGAAATTAGAAGTAAATCAAATCCAGGCAATGTTAAGTAGGGAGAAGAACTGTGAGCAACTTTACAGATGAAGGAAAGTACCACCAACCTGAAAAGGAGGAAAAGTAAATGTGATCAGACTGACTGATACAAATGGCATTTTGTTTGGTCTGAAGAGGATTCTTTCTGCGATCCACTGGCTCAACTTTCTCATTCCATGTAGAAAGCATGAAGTTATTGCCAGAACTACCAGAGCCATTGCAAAGCTCGAAGAAGTTAGCCATAATGTAAAGTTTAAACAGCCTGAAGTATCACTGCCATAATTCAAAGTCCAAGGGACTGTCTAGATACAAAATATTAACTCAAATGGTGATGCTATGCTATGTGCTTTTGTTCTCCTGAGTATAAAGAGTATGTTTGAATAGCAGTTCATACTCTGTTGCTAACGTTTTTGAAAAGCCACAGCCCGCGCATAAGCGTGCAGCTTTGTAGACTACTAGGAAATAGGATCTGCATCTTGATGGCTGCCTTACGTTACAGCAGCACTGACAACATCAGGGGGTGCTCCTGAGTGAGAAGAAAATACAGGACAACCAGGCTACTTTGCAGTGGAACAACGAAAGGTAAATTAACAGTTGCTTATCGACAAAGACGGTATTAGGTGGGAAGAAGTAATATGACCTTTAAAAATGGTTTTAGAGCAACAAACTCTTCAGTGTTGTACCTATCTGTGCTACCTTAAATGTCAACTTTGTTACTAAAGTCTTCACACCCAAGGAGCTAGCTGAGTAAAACAAAGGGAGTGCTGAAAGTTTCAAATTATAAAAGATCAATGAGAAAACTATAACATGAATAACTGTACAGCAGTGTGGGTTATACAAAGTGACATTAAGAAATCTTTTGAAGGAACTACAGATTCATGGGTAAGATTTGCTGCACATTACTAGAAAAGCCACATCCAAAAAATTCTGTGCTGCAGAGGCAGAGAATAGGTTGGATTTGTAAGGAGCTATGGATAGATTCTGTCACAATTTACCTTCACAATATTCCTCAGTGGCATAGTCCCATGGGAGAACCGATGAACAAATATTGTTTCAATCAACCTTTTGATGTAGTGGAAAGAATGGCAGATACATGCCAAGCTAGAAACAGCAAGACAAAAGCATTTAAGAGTGCTTAAAAAAACGTGTGGCAAGACATTTGGAATAAGACTACAATGCTAACAAGAAATACAGCTCAAGCCTGCAACGGACTTACTTAACTACTGGATGTGGGCTTGATGTAAACCTCTCATCCAGTCCATACACAAAAGGCATGCGGAAATAAAACAGAAAATAGATGAACAATGGACCTGTATATTCTATCAAAAATACCTGCAAAAAGAGAGAAAATAATTAGAGAGCTGAATTAGATGGTGGTTCTGCTTTGGTTTCTTTGTAATAAGTGATGCAGTGGGATAAATACTTCCACTGACCCAGAATGGCATTTAGAGATGCACGGGGAGAATAGCAGCTATGATATCAGTAGACATGCACGTAAATGTTTTGCAATGCATTTGCCTCAACTGCATACAAACAGCCATTGCCAATGCAGCTGACACAGCGTGGGTATGAAAAGATAATCATGGTAGCCCAGAGATTGTGATAAATGGGCATGCAGGTTACATTTATGCAGCTCTCACCCTCCTCTTGCCCTCAAAACCTACTTTTTTTTTTTTTTTTTACTTATTTTGGGTTAAAATGAAATTAGGTGAAGAATTTATCTTGAAATATGTGTGCTTTATTTCTAAGTAATGAATTTCATTTAAACTAGAAACACAATTTGCAAGTGTTCAGGTGACCCCATGTGTATGAACAGTTAGCACAGCAGATATTACAGAAAACAATTCATTCTATGCTCAAATAATCTTTCATTTGGAAAAATAAAACGAACACCACCAAGAATAAAGTAACAACTAGAGGAAATTAAATAAGCTATTACCTAACTTAATTTCATTCCAGATAGGAGTGTATTTCTCATGAGCATCACTTTATATTGAGACTAAGTATTTGGACTAAGTATTAATAGTTGAATTTTCAACTTTTCTGAGTGAGGAAGGTAGGTAACACCTCATTTTTAGAGAAAAAAGGAAAACTGAAGGAAAGCACGAAATGCATCACTTTTCTCATGTGTTTAGTTACTTTGACTGGGAGAAAAGTTGTTTTTGTATCAACTTCTGTAACAGAATCAGCATTTTCTGTGGCAAACGTAGGATTTGAATGCCTTTTTTATTTTATTTTTATCAAAGCATTTCTTGGCTTACATTCGAATGAAGTAGATTGAAAGAGAGGGAGAGAAAAGGGTAAAAGAAGAATAATGGATTGGAAGAAGTCTGGTGTGTAGTATTTTGGTATATACTCAAGTATATGTGTCTTGGAGTCTACGTTGTCATTAGTTTTGCTCTTTTTACTGATTCATGGTTTGTGCATCAGCTGCCTTACTTGTCAGCATAGCATCCAAAGAATTGATCTAAAGATTCAGACTTGTAGGGTTTTTTTGTTTTGTTTTGTTTTGTTTTTGCCTCCTATGAATCTATTTGTCACTGACACAATATTTTATTAATATTTCATAGATAAGAAATAGTAAATGTGTCTTTAAATTACTGAGTACCCTTTCCCTTCGTGCTGTGCTGTTTCGTTAGAAGTAGTGCTAATACGTGCACTATGGACTTTCTGAAGAACCTTCAAAAGTCATTGATCACCTCATTGCATAAACACGAATGCAGTGTCACCTGCTGAGTGAGTTGTGATGGGACTTGTCTTTGAGCTGAGAGTGTAAATATGAGATCTTCATGGATTACAGAAATGATCAGCTGTCATTAGCCTGGCATTAGCATTCTGGAACACAGCCATATACAACTAACTAATTTTACTTTCATGCATTTTCCTGCTGAAGTCAGCTCAATTACTGACAGGTAAGTTTCTCAGATGCCTCTTTGCAAGACAAACTTGGAGTATAATCCTGATCTCTGTCAGGAGAGTTGCACAGGAATTTAGATACCTAGTCCCTAGTGATTAGACATCTAAATCCATTTGAGAACCTGCACCTTAGTTCAGCACGGCCAAATTAACTTGGTAGCAAGTTTTCCTCTGCTGCCCTCCTACGGAACTAGACATTCAAACTATTTTCTTGCTGCTTTCCCTGGATAAAATGAACTGAAGCAATGAGGGTTCATTGCCTGCATCCACTGTTAGAGCAGGCACCATGCAGAAATACTGGAGTGAGACAAAAAGTGATGTAAAGATTAATTATGGAAAAACAGCCATTAAATTGGCTCAGATTTGAAGCATAGCTCACCGTAGTCCATCCTATCTGTGGCCCTAAATCTTTAAAGTATAAAGTAGCAGTTGTGCCAACAGGGAGGTGCTGCAGGATTTCCTCATTCCTCAGGGACTTTCCTTCTGAGAAGGAAAGAGGTAATTACATCTCAGTGAAATTCAAATCAACTACGCTAGCAAACTAGGTTCATATTGTGCTTTTAAAAGTCTGCGAGATTCTTTGACCCGACACAGATTTATTGGAATCGAAGTTTAAAAAAATACTAAGAAAGTTTACACTTAGTTTTGAATTATCCCTGGGATCACATGTAAATCTAGGTCCTCTATTCACACCAAGATAGAAGAATTCCCAGTCCTATCTGTCTGCCTAGTCTGGTAGACTTGCTTCATTGCTGCTACAGCAGAATTTGCTGATGGGACACTGCCCTTTAGTATAGTTCACTGACCTAGTCAGCTTCACCTCCATCTCTCTCTTGCCCGCTTCTCATTGCTCATCAACAGACACCAAGATGGGATAAGCTGTAAAGGGGAGGCCCTCCTACAGAGGTTTTACTACTTGTTGTTTTTTTTGTTTTGTTTTGTTTTGTTTTTTCAAACAACCAGCCAAGAGATGATTCCACAGGAAATAAGCTGGAGCTCAAGTTTTTTAATACCTGGATTTGAAGGAATCTGAAAAGGTAGATCTTTGAAGAAGGAAATAAGGCACTTATATACCTGTTTTTCATGGACAGATTCTACATGATGAACTAATCATCACCAGCATAATTTTAAAGGGAATATATAAATCAAATTAAGCTTAATAGAAGCAGAAGAACAAAGTGATACATTTTATACCGAATGCTAAGATGATTCAATGTAATTTGTCAATTAGACTATCTTTTGTGCACCCAAGCCATGTACTATGAGGCTTCCAGCAGTGATGCCTGCAACTACATTAATCCAGTCAACCACCTGTCATCAAGGTTTGTCAGCAAATTCATGGCAATATGTTTTGTATTTGCTTACTTCAAAGGAATTTTAATTCCTGCCTGAGAGCAGAGGATTATATGAATTAATATCTGCAACTCCTTAGTGCTCCCAGTTTAGCGTCACTATGGGGATCGTTTCACTGCAGCTAAGGGAAACTATTGTCTAGAATCTGTGCTATGTGTCTTTAAAGCAAATGTTCTCAGTAGTTAGAAAATGCATTGGAACAATATGCAGACTCCTGCGTTAATTACCAAGTGCCAAACACATGGATGGAACTCTTTTCAATACTTTGAAAGAATTGAATTTGTTTTGGAGCCTCTTCGGCCTTCACAGTGCTAAGTAACATAGCTGAAAACTCAGTGTTAAGAACAAATACCCATTCAAAGTACACCTTTCATGTGAGGCCACTGCTCAGAGCTTTATTACTCCAGTCTTCACAGGTACTTACTTGGATCAAGTTTTATTGACTGTCTTGCTGGATACCACTGGGGATCTGTAAAACCATGAAGAATTATGTGATATACAATGTTTGTTATAGAGTATCCACTGTTACAATGAATGAAACACAACACAGTAAGATTTATTTGAAGACATTTAGGAATATTAATCTCATACAAATATCCATGAGAAATTATGCAGGAGGAAAAATATGAAGATGTATCAGGCTAGTATAAAAATTGTATTGAAATCTCACTGTGATCACATTTGTGTGCAAGTTACCTTGCATTATCATAAAATCATAGAATGGACTGTGTTGGAAGAGGCTGTAAAGATCATCTAGTTCCAGCCTCTAATGTGTGTATGCATCACATTGCACCTTACGTAATTTTTTATTTATATACTGGATATTCTGATGTAATACAAACTGTTGCAAAAGTTATACTCACATAATTTATGGAACATTGATCTTATCTCCCTAATTGTAGCATTTGGTTCCACCTAGGCAAAAAAGAACATATAAATATATGTATATATGTATATAAGATGCATATTTTTAAAGACAGCTATTAGGATTGGTATGAATGATTCAAAACACTTCTTACAGGAAAAGTGGAGGACCTGATTTGTAGCATCTGTTTCAGAGGCAGCTACTGTGGCAGTACTCAAAGTGTTACAGCAGCAGCAGTGACAGTTTGATGGCTTCTAAATGAATAAGGGACAACTGGCACCATCTTAGAGAAGGAATTGAAACTGTGCTCTTTGCACAAGAGCTCTTTTGTGAAAAGAGGTACGAGTATGAAGCACATGAAGCATGAACAGTTATTGTCTCCTTAATGCCAAAGGAGGGCTATCAAAATACTTTTCACAAGCATTAACTTTGCTTTAAAAAGAGCTAGCAATTTTTAAATAGTCACCTAATGTTTTGAGCAGATTTTTATTTTACCTTATCTAGGAAGCATAATTGTTCCTTTGTCTTCCAGTCAAGGATTTCCACCTGATAGGACACAAAACAATAATCGTTAATTACTGACTGCATAATATCTAAACTCTTAGTTGACTCTCAAATTCACAATCACTATTCAGAATGAGACACCATTTTTCTCTGATCTACATGTGAGAAACAGTTCTAATGTGTTCAAGAGACAGTTTTAATCACAGGCAGGTTCTCAAATAACTCAACTTGTGAAAAAAGTAACGCTATTGACAAATACGTTGTCTTCATGGATAAAGCAGTAGTAGCTTATTTACTGACCAAAGTATGCATATTCAGGGGTGTTCTCTTAAGCTAAAACAAAAGGAACAAATAAAGAAAAGAGAAGTTTCACACAAATCATTAAGGAACAAGTGTGTCTTCAGAATTGTTCTGATTTGTAAAATTAGAAAGACAATTTGAGAAGAAAGATATGTATACATATATGTACATATATATGCATGTAAGCAAATATTTTGAATATGTACAGCATGAAGATTACTGTGCATTGTTCCCAGAATTTGTTAATTGTGAAGAGAGTGAAAAACATCAGCAGACGTAATGAACAAATGCAGCTAAAAATGGAGACTTCACACATCATCGTGATACATGCAGTATTGTACGCGATACTCTGTTATTCTTGCCTCTCAGATCACCTGTATTACAAACTGCATATCAGCATTTTATATTCCAAGCAGCTGAGACAAGGATAGAGTAGACTGTTTTGATGATCAAATGACATTTTGGCAAAAGATTTTATTTTAATCAACAGCCAAGCAGGAAGGTCCCGAGATGTTTCAAAGTCCAGTTGCAGCAGGCTCTTACAGTACACAGGTTGTGTTTTAATTCCACTTGTTTTCATCAAACACTCAGTAATGGAACTCTGTGGTATAGCTAAGATTGAAGGATCAAAGCTTATCTGTCACACTAAATGGCTGTGACTATCATTACTCAGTTTGGGTTTTGCTCTTTGGTTTTGTTTATTTTTGTAATGAATGTCTACCACTAATTACATTTGGTATTAACTGACCAAGAGGACAGATTAACGGTAGACTTTAAATACGACTCCTGACTAAAAATAGGAGTCACAGTCCAGTATCTTTCTGACAGTTTCTTTGAAGAGATCACTCAGTTAGAGTGTCTTGTTTCCTCCTTTTAGTTGTCCCAAATTGTTCTTTCTCTGTTAGTGTAGCAATGAAGCACTTCAGCTCCAGCCAGAAGTATCAGATCTGATCCCCACAAGAGATACTAATGCAGTAGTATTATCTGCCTGCACACTGTAAGCTCCAAAGGAGGTGCCAAGGGAGGTAAGCACTTTTCCTCCTTTGTCATTCATAAAGAATGTATGCCACATTGGGGTATTTTGTATTTCTCTCTTTGTTGTTGCTGTTGTTTAAATATATATTTGAAACAATGTAAATTACAAGTGTTACTGCCTCTGTGGGAGATCCCTGCAGGAAAGCAAACAAAGTGAATTGTGTTATTCTGCAGTACTGACCTACAGTATTCTGACTCTCACAACCCACGGAACAGGTACTATGGGGGCTGTAAATCGATTTTTGTCCCTTGAAATGCTGAGTTGCTACAAGGTTTATTGAAATCTCTGGTGTATCTCAAAGTTTTTGTATCAAAGAACACCACTGGGCAGCCCTACTGACTACAGCAGTGACTAGCTTAGAAGCCTCCTCCTCATTCCATACCCACGGACAGCATGTGCATATTGCATTGGAATCTCTCTCCCCAGGCAGTTTTACTCCGTGACTTTCAGTGTTCATATTAGAAAAGTCCTCTCCAGGCCAATTACAGAGCAGGCTGGCCATCTTTCTGCCACTTACGCTCTTCTAATTAGTTTACTCTCATTTTGCACGAGGCCAGACAGAAAATTACAAAACATTTTCTTTTGCTCTGTGTTCTTCTTGGGGGCAGCTGTGCAGAAATTCTGGTATTTCTATGAACCACTGGAATCAGTATGGGAAACAAACAAACAAACAAAAAATCTTCTGTAAGGATCTTCTGTATTCCTATTTGGTTTAATTGCAAGATGTCTCTTTGAAGTGCCAAACTGGCATACCTTGCTGTATCGGCCCATTTCTTCAAAAGCGTAATAGAAGCCTATATGATGGATCCAAACTTTTTTGAAGGTGTGCTGTCAATGATGAGAGGCAATGGTCAACAGCTGCAATATGGGAAATTCCAATCAGATACAAAGAAAATGGCCCAATATTTGACCAGGCAGCCTAGAGGCAATGTAGTATCTCTGTCTTCGGAGGTATTTAAAACCAGGCTGGACAAGACCCAATGCAGTCTGATCTAGCTGCATCTGCTTTGAGCAACAGTTGGACTAGATGACTTCCAGAAGCCCCTTGCAACCTCTGTTATTCAATGTTGAGGTTTTTTTGGGCAGTCCTTCCTGAACTTGAAATATTTTGGTTACTATCAGTTACTTTCAGGTTCTAAGCAAATATCATACATGCTTTCCCCTTTCAGAAAGACGAACACAAGAACACAGCTATAGATGCCATTCCAGCCTGCAGAAATCTGTGTGACAACAGAGTGAAAGCAAGGTAAACCGTTTCCTTTAACTATCATGCCTCTTGTCTGCGGCAAAATGTCCCCACAGTAGTTAGCTGTTCCCTGCAAAACAGACAGAAAAGACTGATCCAAACTAATAAATGTTATTTTTCTGAACATAATGGCCAGCCACATGAACCTAGATAGCACTGAACACAGTGTTTCCAGTCTTCAGGCACAGCACCAAGTCAGTTAATGTATTGGTTGGCAACAGTCTTTAGATACCCAGCAATCTGTTCTTGGAACACTTACTGATGGGTACCAGCTCTTTTAAACATAAATTTATGGCTCAGAGAATTTTAATTTAGGAGTGTTCTTAAAGAGTTTAGCAGAATAGGACACTGACAGTCGATTTGCACTAGCGTGGTGTGACTTGCAGATCATTTACTTGATGAATTTTTGAAGGCATTTTGAATTACCACTTCTCTAAAACTATTTTGAATAGAATTTAATCAATAGGCAGATTTGTGCAAGATACTTGTTAGTTAAAACACTTCTAGAAGTGAATACAGGTACATACCTTCAATGTTGAGAAGACAAATTTGTTCTCATAAATAAGGAGCAAAGATTGATAGTGTCTTGAAAGGCAGAGAAAAATTCGGAATTATTGTTTAGTACAGGTCAAGATCAAAGTAATCACTTTATGATAAAAGCCAAGAAAACTACTTTCAAGTGTTAGACTTTTATTCAGAGGGTTAGAAAGTTTATCCATAGGGGAAAAATGGTTGAGCAAACTGTTTGATTTTTTTTTTTTTTTTTAAGATAGTCTCTTTAATAGGATTACAAAAATACAATAAATCAAATTCTCTCAGTTTAAAGTTAATCAACAGATATTCAAAAATGATGTGGTAACTTTTAAGGAAATACTGACACATCATGTTTTTGCATGTTGGAAGCATTATTTGCAGTCATTTGTACTCAGCAGATTCACTAAACTCCAAACTTCAGCTTAGAGAGATTTTTTGAACACCAACGTAAGCATATATTGTATTGGTTTATTTTTAAGTTTGGAAAAAAAAAAAAACAACCCCAAAACTGCTTATTTTACAGCCTAGGAACCAAGCAGCCCAAGAGAGAGCTATGCAAAATGAATTAATTATCCCTGAACTATTGGACTGCTTATATAAGTGAGGTTCCTTTAATTTAACCACACACAAAACAAACAAACAAAAACAGTGGTTGCCACAGTCCCTATTATATGTTTCTAAACATTTTATTTTTCCTATAGTATAGTCATTTTCTCTATTCTCTTAGAATTTTCTGGAATACTGTGTTTTTTATGAAGCAAGCAGACATGGCTCAGTGTGATTTCTCACTAGGGCATGTTGGAAATAACTTCCTTTAAGTCATTAGAGTTAAGCCAAGGGGAAATTGCTATAGTTTTCAGTCATTATCACAAAGCCAATTTTCATCATAATCTATTAAGAACAATTATTCTGTCGGTAGTCCAACTACATAAAGCCTTACCTCTCTGAAGAGCTCATATTTCATGAAACTAGCACCTTATTACTATTTCACCTAGTTTAAAAAAGGAGAGGCAGTGATACTTGGACAATTAAATTTCTCTTTCATAAAGCAGATGTCTAACATGCACAGGTTCACAAAACACACACCAGGTGTTTTACTGCTCAGCCTCCTAAATTCTGCTCCTACGTATGCCCATGAGAACAATCATCTGGAATGTTCTGAAACTCAGTATCTTTTTATTTCTTCCACCTGTTTCAGACTTGTTAGCTAGACATGCTTGCATGTAAATCTTTAATGACCTTGATCCAGTAGCATCATCATTCCAAGGTCAGCACAAAGCACAGCATTTAAATTACTTCTGAATGAAACTAAGCTGTTGCAAAGAAGGTGATGTGGTCCTTCATGCTTTATATACAATGGTTAGACACACAGCCAAGAAATGGAAATCTGCTATAGACTGTCTTCTGCCATTACCAACTCCTCTCATAGAATCTGGGCCACCAAGGAATAAAGGATTCAGGAGACCAAAAAGTACAGACAGGAAAGGACAGGAATGTTTTCCAGTAAAAAGCCGGAATCTTCTACCAAAGAGAAATCCTAAATCCCCATCTTTCTGGATTGCTTTAAGCATCACTTCCTTCCATTGTCATTCTGTGTATCCTGGCTGATGCCTTCTGGTATACCACCCAGTGAAGGGCTGGAGTTGAAGTAAACTTGGATGGATAGCTTAAGCAAATTGTCATAACCACTCTTGGAGCTGGGTGCCTAACATGACTGCATGGCAAGCTTAGTTTGCTTTCTTGATTTGGACCTGTGATTGGTAACAAGTGTAGGGCTACAAACAGTCATCCTCCAGAATGAGAAATCCATTTATATAATTGATTGGAAGAGTCTGTAAGAATAGTCAGGAAGGAAAATAACGGTTTATTCCCTTGGAGTGGGAGGCTGAATTTTTGTCCCCTCTCCAAAAAACAAACAAACAAAAACAGCTGTTAGAGGTTTGTGTGTTAGAGGTTGTTACAGTGAATTCTGACTCCTGAAAGCCTATGAAAGCTTTCCAGTTTTTGTTACCATGATATCTTCCAAGAGGACACACAAGATGGGAAAAGTGACCTGCACCAGTTAATTCTGACTCAGTGGGTATTTTCTTGCCCTGGCTAACACAGGGTTACACATTGCCAATTTCCCAGTCATGCTGAAGACTCGCATCATTCACTGAGTATCACTGTCACTATTAAGCAGGCTGGAGTGCTTCCATCTGAGAATCTAAGTCAGCTTTGATGCAGTACTAAGTAGATATCCAGGTTTTTCAACAGCACTTCATAGCCTTTTACGTGTGAAAAAGAGACTATCTATAGCTCAGGGCTCTAGTTCATAGTGATTATTTTCCCCAGTGGCGATATTCAGGTAGAAGAGGCTTAAAAATTCTCTGTGAAAACACAATCATTTCTTTGAATCAGCACTGTGATTTGCAATATTGAACTTCAGTATCTATAGTTTCATTACTACTTTTCATGAATCATTTGGTGGATGAATGTGAAAATGTAAATCCAGGATACACTTCAAACATGGAACTGAAGAAACTGAAGTGGGGGAGGGGGCTGTACTTTTTTTACTCACATCTACTTTATAAAATATACTCCAAAGAAGTCCATTATTTTCTCTATAATAAGACTTTAGCTTTCAAAAGCAGCCTTCAAACCCTGAATGGCTCCAGGTACTCCCTGCCAAGTAACATTTTGTTGTCACATTTCCTTCTACAAAATTTAGAGTTTCTCTCTTAAGTTCCATGGAGAAAAAGAACAAATTGCCCATCTCTTAAATGAAGCAACACAGCTGTCTGTACAAAGTGTTAGGGATATGGGAAACTGATGAGGGAAGAGAAAGGGAGAATGTTTTTCCCCATCTTCTCATCTCTTTCTGTGATGATAATTGTATGTGTTACTTGTGAAAGCAGATGACGTTTTCAAATGGCAGGGCAATTTTCGGCAGTCTCCCTTTAAATGACTGTTCAAGCATCTCACACATGGCCTTGTCTTGCTCGGGCAGCTCTTGGAGAAGACAGAATATTAAAATCTTCTGCAGTTCTGCTTTTGGCACTTGCTCTTGGTGTCTCTACTTGACAAGGCTTTAGGCAGCATAGCTCTGAGTGGAAGAAGCCTTTGTAACAGGAGCTGCGACATCTCAGCAATGCTGGCCAGGCAGCAGCCATCCCCCTGCATTCAGAAGGTTTTCATCACAGTCAGAAGGGGGAGAAAATTTAAATGCCAGCAAGGACAGGGGGGAGGAGGGAGGCAGTACATTATTGCTTTTAGCAGTACTGCATATGTCAGCTCAGTCTATCCTCAGGGAATGAAGACTCCAAAACATTTTTGGTTAGGACTGCTTACAAAAGGCACTTCCCGTCCAAACCAGTTAAGGAAGCAAAATTACAACTGAAACTCTTACGATACTGATTCTCTACAGTATTTGCTTAAGCATATTTCCTCTAGGAAGACAGAGGACCATTCTATTTTTCCTACATGCAATGCTTTTGAGCACCTAAACCTGTCAAACGGAAAAAAAAGAGTAGAATTCATCAGCCTAACTTCAGAGCTCTGTGCTATGGATATTTACGTCTGAGCATCTGATATAAACCCTTTGTAGGGCAAGGAGAAAAGCTGGCAGGATCAGCCATATCATAAGCTTTGAAACACATCTAAAATAGGCAGAAGAGTTATTTTCTAATCAATTTAGATAAATGAGCACTCCTAGAGAACATAGGTTATCTAGATACCAGTCTCTATCATAGATCCCTACATTCTGGGCAGTGAATCTCTCCAGTACTGTCAGGCATGCACACGGCTCTGAACAGTAGCTGTTCTTGCTAGTTTTCTTCTGAGCTATTAGTGATAAAACAGCTGTGAGATGAAATGATAAACATACCAGCACCCAAACAAGACCCACTGTAGCATTACTGCAGAACAAGAAGCATGCAGGCAGTCATCCAGACATGGGTCTAGGAGTGCAGGGGACCTGACCATCTATCAGTTCTAATGCAGATGTCTTGTAAGTAGAGGCAAATCACTCAGCCAGTCTGGACTTTTTGTGCTGATCCATTAGATCCAGCATACTTGGGCTTAATTTAGTTGTTGCTCTTAGTTCTTGGTACTTAACTTTGAACACAGCCAATTCAAAGAATAAAGTTGAAGGCGATTCCAAAGCTCCATCTACCTTTCTACCGCTGGCTTCTTAAAAGTCACGTTAATACAACGTTCCCTACTTCTGAAGTCTTTAGCAGCAGTGAGAAATACTCTCGTAAAAGAACTAACGGCCAGTGTCTGATCACGAGTAGTCTCATGCTCTTGCCCATCTTTTTGTAAGTCCATTTATGGGTAAGGGAGAGGACTTTTCCACATACTCAATATGAAATTGATTACATACTGGCCTTGATAAAATGCCCCCAAACAGGAATATTCCAGTTCTGATAAATCTCTGCTAAACTTGTAACCGTTGTATTAGAAGAAGGTCAGAGAGCAAGAGTTTGGTGTTTGCAAAGTGCTCTGTAATTCTTACAAGGAGGCACCACAGAGAAGCAATAAAGGGCAATAGGTTTTGAGATATACAGAGATACGTATAGAATTGCACACTAATCCAAAATAGGGAATATTACCACTTGTGGTATCAGTAGAGATTTTTTTTCTCTTATGAAGTCTTGGGAGCGGTGGAACATTCATCTTCTGTTTTTGATAACTCAGTTTCAGATGTTTGCTCAGGAAGTGCAATTGAGCATACCGAGCTACCCTGAACTTGTACGCGAAAGCAAGTGAGGAGAACGGCACAGGAAGCGATAGGTAACAGCACCCCACACTGCCCTGTCCACATGCCACACCTTGGGTCGGCTCTGCCACACGCTGCATGACTTTAGGCACATCTGCTTTTGCCCATTATCTGCTGTGCAGAGAAAAGGACTAAGACGCAAAGCTGACATGTAAATTCATGAGACATCTGAATTTAGATTAGCATTGCTTAGACAGAGGATATTGATTAGACACCAAGAGCGGGCTCTGCTGCTCCGTTCTGCCCGGTGGAGTAGAGCAAATCATTCCACTTTCTCACGTTTCTCCATCTGTAATATTAGGTAAAAACAATGATGTCCCCACTTTAGAGTAATGGGTGTTATAAAGAAGCTCGGTGCAATGGGAGCAGGAGACCAAACCTGCAGGTCAGACAGTGCGGACGTTGAGAGGCATCAGCCGTGTGCCGCTCCTGCATTTGGATTTCTCAAGACTGTGGGACAGCAGTAGAAATGCAGGAGGTGGTGACAAGCTTGGGCGTTTTTCCTGAAAACTGGGGAGGTCAGCATTGCAGGGGAAAGGCACAGAGCGGCACCCACCTCGCTCCCAGTGCAGCTACAGGCAGCTCAGTGCGCTGTGCGCCATGCAAAAAACGTTTATCTCTTTGAAAAGGAACATCTCAACTTTTAGGCTGCGCAGAAGCAGGTCCTTTTCACTTGTTTTAGAGCCCGCTGTTACAGTAACAACTGTTTTGTTATCGTGTATTTTGCACTGGGAAAAAATGCATTCATTTTCAGTTGAGTCTTGTGTCGGAGCACACGAAGCGTGAGCCCGCAGAACCGCCGGGCAGCTGGCGTTTAGCCAGCACCGCCTCGCTGTGTAATACGGGCACCGCTAGGGATTTTTGCATCAGCCAGTCTCGTCCTGGTGCAGAGCGGGCACGTCTCCCTTCCGACCCTCCAGGTCCATCTCACCCCGCACCTCCCGCACGCACAAGCAGCCGAACGG
>JAOWBP010004015.1:3291455-3306239 GCA_028571105.1 Tragopan temminckii
TTCCTTATGGGAGATGTAGACAATGGCTCGTCGCTGGGACTTCCTGTATCTCGGAGAAGTCGGGTAGGCTAACCACATTCTGTTGGAGTGTGAAATCATATCTTTTAAAGGAAACCTTCATTTTCACTGAAACTCTGGGCACTGTATGGCTGGGACATTTTGAGTCCTCTGAATGTTAAAATTAAACCAATGGGGGGGGATAAAGTCCTCAGAATTTCAGGTACACAAATGTATTCTAAGTTCTAAATGCTGATGATGATTCAACTGGACTAGCACTCAAATATTAGAATTAACAACCTGCTTGTAAGCATATTTGAGATTTTTAGGAACTAAATAGTTTACATGGCATACTTAATTAAATGAATGATTTGCATGCAGAAGTAGTTGAATTATATATATCTGATCTAGAAGTTAAACTGGGGTTTGATGACCTCTTTTTGGCTATTAAAGACAATTATTCCTTACTAAGTAACCTATTGTTCTTCGAGAGCCCAGTCCCTATCATAGTTGTTTCAACAGTTCACTAAGAAAGCTAAAAAAAATCAGTGTCAGCTTACAGGTAGTCAAATGAAAACATTAGGATTTTAAACTGCCTTGTAAGGAAACACTGAGAAGGCAAGATCTAAAAAAATAAAATAAAATTATATTCAGAATTTTTGCTAATCTAGAATCAGATTTTCAGGTAAATAGTTCAAATTACTTTATAACTAAAGTATATTAATAATTGGTACATATGACAAATGAAGCTGTAGCAAGGTGAAAAATCATAGATTGTTGTCTTACAAAGATTTTACTGAAAACTACAGAAGACTTACCATTCCTTTGTGCAACTTGATCATAGCTACAAAGTGCAGTTTACAGCTGAGAAACAGACTTTTACATTTTCACTGTGTTGATAACGCATGAGAGAAAGATGGATGATCACAAAATTTCTTCTAACGCTGTAGTTGCTACAAAATTCGTCTTTCCTAAGGGCATAGAGAGGAAAGGAGACTACTCAGAAAACTGGTTACGGCAGGCATACAAAGGGAATTAGGCTGCTGATACAAAACATGAGATAAAATAGTATACAAGCCTGCATCTCAAGTAACTTTGTACTTGTTCAAATTGTTTCATTTATAATCAGTTCATCTGAAGAAGGAAGGTGATGAATTTGGTTTCTTTTTAATCTTGTAAAGGCTTTGTAATGCAAAAATGTGTACCCAAAGAATAAGATGTTCGTGATTCTAAATGTGGAGGTAAGGGAAAATCGAGTGGAAGTTAGTATACAGTGAAATCAAGAAGCAATTGGAGTCTAGGTGCTCCAGAAATCACTAGTTTATATTTAAAGGCCCTATTTTGTAGTGTTGTTTGGTTTTCCTAATGTGGAAGGGAACAGTTTTAAGTTTTGGAGCAGGTAGGTAACATGATTCAATTTCTGGGAGATCTGTCCTGTTCTAACTACCTTGCGTTCAGACAAATAAATATGTATTTAACACCTAAAACATTTCATTTGGGTTTGCATTTCAGAGAGCAATTTGGAGGCCAACTAGTAGTTGAATTAAGAGGACTTAAATGCAAAATATATAAGTAGCTATATTAACTACGCATTTTTGTAGAGGTATACGTTCAGTAGTTGAACATAGGAGCTGGCTGTACCTTAAAAAAAAAAAAAATTAGAGCATAGCATTCTGGTAGAATTTAACAGTAAATAGCTTGAGGGTTAATTACGGAGAAAGATTTTTAGTTGCCTGTTCGATTAGGGACCTCCTGACAAGACTGTGTGCCTGAATTGCTGGAAATGAGTGAACAGTTCTCAAGACTAAAATGATTTTAGTCTTATAGAGTGGGAAGTAATTTTTTAGGACCAGAACTTCTAAGTACCTATTGAGTTGATAAAATTTGTTGTTTTGTTTTCTTGTTTATTCTTTCCTAACGAGTGTATCTCACTTTAAAAGCTACTTCAAGGTGGTACTGCTTGACACCAAAATAAAAACTAGATCTGTGGAATGTTCACGTTTTCTGTGTAATGGAATATTGGTGCATTCAAAGCTGTATATCAACAAAACAAAAAATCTCAATCTAGGGATGGATTTCCTACCTACTCTTAAAAATGTTATTCCATTTCACTAAAACTCTACAATTAGACAGCAACTATTGAAGTCTTCCACTTCTTTAGGAATTGGGCTGTTCTTTACCCTGTTGTTAGGTTGAATTTAGCGCAGCTAGTGTATACCTTGCATGTTCAGATACATGGAAAAACTATTTTTGCTGTGAAGCAAACAGTGATTGTCTAGGGACTTTTCTTATTTATGATGAGTTCCTATTTACATTTAAATAAAAAGACAAAAACAAAAAACCCTACTCGCACCATTGCTACCATTCTCCATTTTAACTTTGTCTGAAAATAAAAACAGCACCAAAATCTAAAATGGAAGCACACTGTTCTTCTAAAGCTTAAGTCTACTTTGCGGATATTTCTTTGCCTTTATCTTCTGCCTGCTCTCTGCTTCTGAGTTTCCCAGAGTAATTCGTTCATTTAAAATGATGCAGGCCTTTAAAATACATGAATATTTAAATGCCAGGGGGAGGTTTTCAGTAGGTAGATTTCTTCATTCACTTGCACTTACTCAGTGGCCCGCTTTACAGCACAGCCCTACAAATAACTCTACTTGCACAAATAAAGGGGTGGCAAAATGTTGCATCTGGACAGAGGTAGGGATAAAATCTTACACTAAGGTAAATTCCATTTCCTTATTATTGGATTAAATTCTTAAGTTGTACTGATAATTAGTGCTTCGTTAGAAAGTGTTACTAGTCAGCTGTCATGCCTACAGTGCACACCTGCAAGTAATTTAGGAAAAATCATAGCTTTATTCCACTAAGGAAGAAATCCAGGATTCTAAGGGCCTGTAGAATGGTCTATTACATGTATATCACAATAGGTCTGTGTAAAATGCTTTCAGAAATATAGGTAGGGATTCACAGAACATCCCATGTTGGGAGAGACCCACAAGGATCATCGAGTCCAACTCCTGGATCCACGCAGGACCAGACAAGAATCAAACCCTATGTCTGAGAGTGTTGTCCAAATGTTCCTTGAACTCTAACAGTTTTGGAGCCATGCCCACCGCCCTCTGGTGCAGACCCTTTCCCTGACCCCCAGCTGCCCCTCCCCTAACACAGCTCCATGCCATTCCCTCAGGCCCTGTTGCTGTCACAGAGAGCAGAGCTCAGCGCTGCCCCTCTGCTCCCTGTGAGGAGCTGAAGCTACTCTGCTCTGAGCTGGACCTCAGCCATTCCTCCAGAGCCCTCGCCATCTTCGTAGCACTCCTTTGGATGTTTGCTAGTAGTTCCATGTCCTCCTTATTTTGTGGCCCCCAAAGCTGCATGCAAAAGTCCAATAAAAGCTACAGGTCGCTTAATATTAACCCAATGTGTTAAATCATTTTTTTCATTACAACCTTTCAAATCGGTTGGTTAAAAGATATGTCATGATATTCTGCTATTTGTAATGTCTCTATTAACAGCTGTGGGAGCTTAGATGGTAGCCTATATTAGATGAGAGGAAATTACAGGAATTTCTTGCTTGATTTGCAACAACAACAAAAAAAAAAAATGGGGGATTGGCAAAGGGCAGGTGGTGTCATTGAATTTGTTAACCCATTAGTTCTAGCAAGACCTGTTCTGCTTTTCTTCTCTAATTTGATCTTTTTATTTCTTGTACACCAGTCTTTTGAGAATCTCTCTGTGGAGTCTGGGGGTTCACTGCATGAAAGGGATGATATTCAAGGTGGGTCATTCCTTTAATATTTAATGAAAACAGATACAGAACTGTGTTTATCTTGGTCGCTTTGCTTGTAACACCTTTAATTCCAGAGAACTTTACCATAAAAAAATTACTATTACAGAGGTTTTATACTTCTGAGAATAAGCACTTGAAGATGTTTTTTTGGGAGAAATAAAGAAAACAAGACCCAGAGCACTTCTGTGTGTCATTGTAAAGCCGATGTTTTCTTTGGTCACTTCCTTAAAGAAAGTTATGCTGACCATGTGACTAGTAAAGATAGAATACTATGACCCTTTAATTTGTTCTAAAACCTCTGCCAGTCCTGTTTAGAGTCAACTAGCATTAAAGAACAACTTGGGATGAGAGCTGCTTAAGTATTCACAGTTGGCTAATACTGGCTTTGCACTCAGTGTGTGGTCATGTCTAAAATCCACTCCTTTGCGTTTGATGCTTTATTTTCAGGGCATCTTCGAGCAGAGGAGGTGGACAGCATGCTCCTAAGGAATGACAGTGGAATTGAATCAGCTCTGTCGTATGCTAAAGCGTGGTCAAAATATACCAAGGATGTAGTCGCATGGGTAGAAAAAAAGCTTAGCTTGGGTGAGTGGCTCTTTTTGGTATTTAATCAGCTTTGTCGTGATGGAATTAAATCTGTTGTCAGGCCCCTGTGCTGCAGACTGTCAATAATGTGATTTCTAAATTAGAAGCTATTCCACTGAAATGGACAGTACTATTATCCATTTCCTATAATTAAAGGCCTATAACAAAGTGAAGGTGGTCCTAGCCTATCTCTTGGAGGAAGAATGTAAAAAGCATTTAGCATGTGGTATAATTGTTACAGTGAACAGTTAATTGTATGATTATTTTGTTTTTTAACAGAAGTGGAGTGTGCTAAAAACTTCGCAAAAATGGCTGAAACCGCTAAAGCTGTGGTTGGACCTCAGGTGAGTAGGAGGCTTTTCCCAAAAGACAAGATTTTGGGACATTGAGGAATAGATTGCTTTTTTGTTTGATACAGAATTGATTTATAAGGCAAGTCACTGTAAAAGATCTCTCGTATTTTCTCTTCCCATCCTTTATGAAAATTTGGATAGATGTCTTTTTTTCCTCTAATGTCTTCTATGTTTTGTAGTTTGGACTTGTAGACTTTGAGTTTTCCTAGTAAAATGAAATGTAAGTGAGAAATCAGTCACTTTCAATATTCATATCTAAATGACCTCCACACACACATTTATGCTTCATAAAGCACAATAGGAAGTCTATTTCAATTATACTGACATTTATGATGTCAGCATGTCTCTGCATTACCTAGAATAGTAATGGTTTTTTTGTCATTTTAGGATTATATGCCATTCCAATCAATATTCCTCAATGCTTTTCAAAATGATATTGAGAACAATCAACTTTGGCAACAAACAGCTGCTGCTCTCCAGTCTAACAAATTTGTGCAGGTAAAGCTACAGAAAATGACAAAGTTATTTTTTTAGATTTTTAGGAAGTTTTGTAACAGCACAGATTATTTGAAAGAACAAGTTTTCTGCTTCTTTTACATACTCTATTCATGTTTCCTATTTAGCCTCTTCTGGGAAGAAAAAATGAGTTGGATAGACAAAGGAAAGAAATCAAGGAGCTTTGGCAGCGTGAACAGAAAAAAATGGTTGGTATTTTTCATATCTTACACTGTTAAATCTCAAATTCTTCAGAAGGTCAACACTTTCAAGCTAGGCTGTCTCATGTTACATCTTTCAATTCACATGTAGAATCTGTAGGGTTTTGTTGATGTAGAAAGTTACTACCAATTTCACAGCATATTCCTATTTGTAAGAGCTTACTTTTCTATGACTTTGTTTAAACTACAAAATACAGATCTGTGCATAACATCTTCTTAAAACATCACTTTAAATAAACAAGGAAAATTTAAATCATTATTTTGCTATTTTTTTTGTGGTAATCTGCAGCAAGAGCTGGAAGCTTCTCTAAGAAAAGCAAAGTTGCTATATACACAGCGTCAAGATGAGTATGAAAAGGCCAAATCCTGTACTGCTCGTGCTGAAGAGGAACATCTTAGTTCAAGTGGAAGCTTTGCAAAAGATGTCAGCAAGCAACTGGAAAAAAAACGAAGGCTAGAAGAGGAGGCTCTTCAAAAAGTACAAATTTTTGTTACTTATTGGTTTTGTTCATGCTTTCCCACTGAGATCATCTGAGCAAGTGTTCTGCTCATAATTCTTCACTTTAATAATGCTATGTTCATTCAGACTTTTATCCTAAATGGGAATCTCCCATTACAGGCTGTGCTTTGTGTGTGTGCTTATAGTTTTTCTCACTTCTAGTAGCAAGTAGTCCATCAACCCTTTTTACTTGTGTTTTGCCTAGGCTGAAGAGGCCAATGAATACTATAAAGCAAGCATGGCAGAAGTTGAAGAAAAAAGAAGTGATTTGGAAAGCTTTAAAAGTGACATTTTAACGCAGCTTCGGGAACTTATTTACCAGTGTGATCTAACTCTTAAAGCTGTAAGTATGCTTTTAAAAATACTACTGGCAGTAAGGCGACTTGGCCTAATTTTTAAGATGTAAAGATTCTTAAGGGTGAAAGAAAACTGCCATATCACCGGCATCTACCTCTGATGTCATGGATAACCATAATGAGGTAGAGACATTACCTTTCAGAGCAGCCCTTGTAACATTCCCTCCAGAGGGTGAAAATTGCCTTCTGGCAGCAACAAACCATGCTGTTTATCTTGTTCAATCCGAAGTAGGAAACCACTGGATCTCTTTGCCATTTGGTGTGTTTGCTAAGCCAGAGAGGAAAAAGAAGAATACTGCCTCATAAAAAGCATCTGTAGTAGACATCCAGGAATCCTGCACAAAATCCACTCCAAGTTTTACTATTTTCTAGAATTTTCTAGTAGTTTTCTTTAAATTGTCTTGATACTAATTTGAGAAATACCTAGTGAGTGATATACAAATACTGGAATATTTCTTCTCCTAACAGGTCACAGTTAACCTGTTCCAGCTGCAGCATGCACAGGTTGTATCTCTTCCAGTGAACTGCCAGTCTCTCTGTGAGAGTGCCAAACTTTATGACCCTGGTCAGCAGTATTCAGAGTTTGTGAAAAGTTTGCCAAAGGAAGGTGTTCGTATTGAACCAGGTTCTTTTGAAACTCAGAGCTCCCAGATTGATGGGTGAGTCTGAAACCAATGGTGATATTTGTTTGCTTTAGAATTAAATGCAAGGCATAGATGTTTAGCAATGAAACAGAACTTTTGGAAGAACAAAACGAATCCTGGTGTGTTAGCATATTTTAAGGTTTTTTTTCTTTTACACATTTTTGGTAGTTGATTACTATGTATTATGTTGACTCTGAAATCTGACTTAAATTCCAAAGCAGTGTCACTTTGCATATTAAGACTTGCAAAAACATTAACAATTGCTGTGTGAGGATTCACTCCTTACTGCTTTAACATAGACACTAGTTAGCATTAAAAAAGAACAACTTCCGAACTCTGGTGTTTACTGGTGTGGCAGTAGTACTTGATATTCAGTTTTTGAAAAATCTGACTTTTCTGTTGACTGCCTTACTGCTACTGTACATGTTTAGGTTTTGAAAATTTTGGGAAGGAAGTTGTGTTGAATTTTTGTCTCATGCAATAAAAATTTTAAATATTTTTTCCAAGCAGTGTGAAATGGTAGCTTTTACTGTTAATCTATTAATGGTATAGCTAATAATAAAATGATAGAAACAAGACAGAAAGATTTGTGTCAGTATTCAAAATGCTTTGTCTACGTTGAACTTGTTGCAAAATAGTCATCCTGGCACCGAAGTCTGAGAGTATCCATTCCAATCTGTATGTTTCACAGTTCTACAGGAAAGTGTTGTATTGTTTTTCAGAAGACAACTAAATACAAAAACCTAATACCTGAGTCAGACTTGTACCAACAAAAGCCAGGAAGTGCTAAGTTAAAGCAGAGATTCTTTGTCCTTGTCTCTCAACTTCCTACCTTTTAAGACTGATTTAGACTGTATTCATAAACTTTAACCTGGGGGATTTAACTATGCAGCTCCCCAAGAAGGTGTTAAGTATGAAATCTCTAAGTTTTTATACCCTTCTAGCTATTTACTGCATAAGAATCATACAAGATTTTTCTCCTCCCCTCACCCCTCCCTTTGTTTTCTTTGACATGGCCTTGTGATTCTTTGGGAACCTGAAGTGATCATTTTTATTTTTTAGGTCTACATTTATTTGATAATAGCTTGGGTAAATGCATGTTTTAATGTTTTTCAGTCTATTACCTCCTGCTGGATAGGGTAGAATTCATTAAGCAATAGTACTTGGCTAGTAGGCCTTTTTGTCCACAGAGTACTTTACATTGATTAGATTTAACTGTTTCCTGTCCACATCTTGAGAGCAGATTTTTACAATGGATTTAGGTCTCTTTCAGGTTCAACAAATTTGCTGGTTTTTTTATGTTCTGTTTGGTGTTGTTTTTTTTTTCTCGTTGTTGCTCTTTTTCATGTAGAAAAGTAGATCCTGCAGCAGTACCTGGCAAAATTTTAACATCTATATGTTTATTTGTGAATAGTGGGTAATGGCTGAGCAGAGAATCTTTCAGAGGAAAGTGTGAGAACAGGATGGAATAGCTACTATATTATTCTGGTCTTTCAACAGATTTGCTGTATTTTCAAAATCTGGAAAATAAGCCATTAAACCTTGCAGAGATCTGGAAGAGTTGATTTACATGAAAGAAAAAATATATATACTTAATTAAAAATAAATTGCCATACTGCTTTATAATTTTGGCTTTACTAATGACAGGGCAAATACAAATGTTCATGAACAGCAATGAAATGAAAGATGTTTAGTGCGTTGGGATGGAAAAAAAGAATCATTTTATTCTGTATTATTCATGCTTCTAATTACTTTCTTCTTTTTGAAGGGTTTTTAATAAGCAATCAGCCAACAGTATCCATACATCACATGGTAACTTATCTCAGTGTTCTGGAGACTTTCCAACCCAAATGTTAGATGATGTGGGAAGTCTGATCTATCATCGTTCCCGAAGGATTGGTGAGAAGAGATCTTCCAGCAGCACAGATATCCAAGGTAGTTCTATTTCAGCTAGAGTTCAGTCTCTAAATGAAAGTACCAGGAAAAACAGGTGCTTGATGACTCACCATCAGAAACAGCACTAAAGGGGATAGAGTTTGAAGCCTGAAAGCAGTGATGTTCTCAAGCATCAGAAAAAATGGAAAACTGTCTGTTTATGCATAGCTTAGATTCTCTGACCGGAAAGGTGAGGTGCAACTCAAACAGCAAGTTCTGTTAAGCTCAAGGTATTGAATTATCTCAGTGAATATCAGCAATTTGATCACATTTTTTTGTAAATATTATGTTGATTTTAGCTGTTCTGCAAAAGTATAAATACAAAGTTCTTTGAAATTCATATTTTTAAACTGAAGTTTTTACAGATATATGTATGCTGTTCATATAACTGTAGCAATATTTTCCTATTTTGAATATTTTTTGTATAAGATTGTCATTTTGTTCTTCACATTTGTAATTGGTGGATTTTATTTCTAAAAGTGATGCGAGGGCCACCGCCATTCAGATCTTGGTCAGTTGGAAACCAGAGTGGAGGAATGTGCAGTGATTCTGAAAGTGCAGGGGGAAGCAGTGAGTCACGATCTATGGATTCTCCATCTGCTAGCCCAGGTACAGCTACAGTTACTGCTATACTAATTTTTAAATCTTTACTTTGGACTGTTTAAAATTAATGAAGATGTCGTTGTTAATTTAGCAAATGTTGGACAGAGCCTATAACAACAATGAGCAGATGGGTGGAAGTGATATTTTGATCTTCCTGAATTTTTTGTCATCTTCTAGGGGATTTTAAAAGACGACTTCCACGAACGCCTTCTACTGGTACTATGTCATCTGCAGATGATCTTGATGAAAGAGAACCACCATCTCCTTCAGACTGTGGTAATGATGTTTCCGTACCTGAATTCCCCAAAAGATGGCTGTTGTCATGTAGTGTGACTCTTCTCTTTAATGAGCTTGAGAAAAGTACACTAAATGTATTGTGATTACTAGCACATTTGTTTAATCAGTGTTTGAGCTTTTAAGAAGTTTTCTAGGCAGTTAAATATATGCTTTAATTTTAAATTTTTTTCTGTAAAACAAAGGATTTTTTTTCAGAGTTGCTGATAGCTTGGATCAGTGATGAAAAGCACCAGTTGGTATTGTGTTTTAGAACACTTTAGGTACTGTTCTAATGTTAGCATAGAGGATTGAAAATTAGTGTTGGCTTTTTGTGGTTCTGTAGTGTGTATTCTTACCTTCTGTAATATATATTTATAAAGTGCTTCCAAAACATTACAAGCCAAACTGTAATCACCTTTCATATTCTAATAAAGGATTTTGAAATAGATAGAATGAAACTTGCATGAATAATTGCCTAATCTGTGACATTACTCCAATTAAATATCCAAATATTTTCACATTTTAATGACAGAGGAGAAAACTGACATACTTAAAAATGAAAAACTGTTTAATTCCACTTCTATGTAAGGCAATATGATAGTTAATCTGTTATGCAGTCTGTAACAATGTTTTGCTTCCTTGTGATTCTACGGCACAGTTCTTAAAAAAAAAAAATAATAAAAACAAAAAACAAAAAAGAATAGATAGCATATCTCATTAATAGATACTACAGTGACTGAAACAAAATTCTTTCCAGGTTTAAATGATCTGACATCCGAAACTGCAAATTCTCCAGGACCTTTTAGAAACACTATTATGTCCAAAGCAGCACAAACACACAAACTACGGAAGCTGAGAGCTCCATCTAAATGCAGAGAGTGTGACAGCTTAGTGGTATTTCATGGAGCTGAGTGTGAGGAGGTAAGTTGGGAAGTATTTTAAATTGCTACTTTGAATTTATGCGAAGTTGAGAATTTTGTAAACTTTTTTTCTGTGTAAAAAGTACAGACTGTTTGAGTCATAAAATTCTCATGATTGAAGACATCACTGACTAATAAATCTTGTTTGCTTATGGGGATGACAAATCTTTGTTTTTCCTCACGTGGAGTGGCAGACACGAACGATATTTCTCATGGTGTTAGATTGTGTCATACCATGTATTTTTTCTCTCCCCCATAGTGTTCACTTGCATGCCATAAGAAATGTCTAGAGACATTAGCTATTCAGTGTGGACACAAAAAACTTCACGGAAGACTTCACTTGTTTGGAGTGGAATTTGCTCAAGCTGCTAAAAGTGTCCCTGATGGCATTCCTTTCATCATCAAGAAGTGTACATCAGAAATTGAAAGCAGAGCACTGAATGTCAAGGTATGGTCAAGTTTGTTTATAAAAACGTAACATATAAAAATACTTGGGGAGGGCACAAAAAGAAGTCACCTTTCAAGATGATAATTCTGTACTGTTAATCTCATCTATGTTATACTCTTGCTTATCAAATTAAAATTGATTTGTGCTGGTCTTTTAATTTCAGGGTATCTATCGTGTGAATGGAGCTAAATCAAGAGTTGAAAAGCTTTGTCAAGCTTTTGAAAATGGAAAGGATTTGGTTGAGCTCTCAGAACTTTATGCACATGATATTAGCAATGTTCTCAAGCTGTATCTTCGCCAGGTATGTGCTTAGGAAGTCAAATGGAAAATCACTGTAATATAACATATTTTTTCAGTTCAAGCAGGAAAAACAATCCTGCAACTAAAGGCTGTATGAATGCCTTGTATATTTGCACTAGAGTTTCTTAATTTTTTTGTTGAGCATGTGATAGGGGCAGAGAAAGCTGTGAGATTACTGACAGCTGGTATTACAATCTAGGTTCCGTATGGGCATAATGTGTCTTAAATGCCAGTACCATTTACAGAATTAGCTTTTATTTATTTGTTTGGGTAAAGCCAAACCTTTTAAAACTTTTGGTTGCTGTATTTGTGTGTTTCGTGCGTACATCAAAACATGCCCCTATTTTTGCTTCAAAATGCAAACGGATACTAAGATATTGCAGTTAATTTATGCTAGTGAACATTTTTTTCTTTTCTTTTTCTTTTTACTATACATCTTTTTTCTTTCAAAATGTAATGTAAAGCTTTAGGATTAAGTTTTCAATCAGTGTTTACCTGATGACTAGGATGTTGCCCTGTGAGATTACTGAGTCACTCAAAATACTTGTTGACCCTGAAAGGAACATTTCTTAGGTGCATGGTTTGGTCCCATCTCTGACACTAGTTGTTAAAAAAGAGCCCTCTTGGGAGCATTCCAACCCCATGATCAGTATTAAATTAAGTACTTTTGTAAAGCTACAAAGATTAACTGGCTATTTAATAAAATCAAAAGATAGCATATTATATACAACTTACTGGAGTAGTTAGAGGTGTTGTGCTGTATTTTGAATATGGCTTAACTCTAAAAATAGTTAACATGTTTTCTTGTCTTATTACTTCCTTTGTAGGTAATCTGTCACTTTGTTGTGTTTTGGTTTTTTTTAAGGTAGACCTGCTCATTTTAAATGTAGGAGCAATGCTAGAAACCTGCAAGGTGTTTTAGTATCCTGATTTAAAACCTATTTGACACTCATTATTAATGCTGATTATTTTAAGCTTTACTATTTTTTCCTACTTTTTTTTGCTTTTTTCTGAGCTGGCACAAGGCAAATAACCAGTCTAGATTTGAGTTTGTTTTCCTTTGTAATTCTTTTTATTTTATTAATATTCACTTTGTAGTACATTGCTGTTATACTGAGACAAGACTTCAATCATTTTTTTTAAAATAACTTTTATATAACCTAAAATCCAGTTAGAAAACTGGAATATGCACCAAACTGGATATCACATGCAATATACTCTCAAAGAAAAGATGAATAAATACTGTGTTTTATCATGTACTGTTCTGTATCTGCAATGTAACATCTTCCCTCAATCGTTTTGAAATCTGAACCTGTGGTAAGTGCTCAGTGTTGAAGCTCTTCTAGCAAAGTTTTAGCAAAAGATGTATGGAAGGAAGTATAAGAAGGAGTTTCCTTACCCAGATTTTTTTTTTATATAAACTGTGGTTTGAGCTAATAAAGAAAGACTAAAGATCTTCTATGAAAGAGCACACTAGACCAGACAATGTCGAAGAAAAACTGGAAAGAAATAAAAGTTAAAATTCAGACTTGAGTAGTTTCTGATATGTTTGTGTTTCTTCAGCTTCCAGAACCCTTGATTTTATTTCGGCTTTACAATGAGTTCATTGGACTTGCAAAAGAAAGCCAGAGTGTCAATGAAGAATTGGATGCTAAACAAGCTAGTCCCAAGTCAAAGAAAAGACAATCAATCTGTATTGAACTGAATAGAATCATCATTAAAATTAAAGATCTTCTGAAACAACTGCCTGTACCAAACTATAACACTCTTCAGTACCTTATTGGCCACCTTCACAGGTGAGAAAAGACTTCAACTGCCAGTTGATGTTGGAAGTTGAACTGTATGCAGCATAGTGTGTATTAGGAAACTTTTGTGCCTTTTGGATGACAGTAGAAGATGCATTATTTGTACTTGCCACTGTTTTTTCCTAGAAATAGTTGTATGGTTTTCAGCATGCTTCAGTTGTGTTCTTTGGTCATATACTACGTCCTGATGCCAAAAGAGAACGTAATGGTGCTTCAAAAATAGCATAAGTAATGTTATAGTTTGTCTAAGCATACTTTAAACCCAACAAACTTAAATGTAGATCTTTGAGTCATCACATTACTAGATTCTAGCCTTTGTTTCCCGATCTCCCTTCCCTTTCCTCCCACCACCCCCCTCCCAATTCCTCAAAATTCCAGATAGTCATTAGTGATGCTAAATAAAGTGTTAAAACACCACACCCTGGGTGGAAGGGGCTTAGCCTGTGTTCCTGTTAAATGCTCTCTTCAATGATGATTCTGCCTGCTACCCATCCAAACCCACCTTAAGTTTTTTTTATCATCTTTTAGCCTCTTTAGATATAAATGAGGATTAGTATCTAAAATATTTCTGAAGTAGTAAAACCCTCTTACTCGTGAGTTTTTTTTCACCTCTCCTTATGCAGGGTTACTGAACAGTGTGATGAAAATAAAATGTCAGCTAGCAACCTTGGCATAATATTTGGCCCAACTCTGATCAGGCCACGCCAAACAGATGCGACAGTTTCTTTATCATCACTTGTGGATTATCCGTATCAGGCCCGGGTAGTGGAGCTGCTCATAACATACTATGAGAAGATATTTGATGTTTCATTGCAACCATTTCTGAGCGCATCACAGGCTGAAGAAAATGCCATTACAGTCAGAGTTGCTTTATCAGCAGAAGAGAGGGAGCCACAGCAGCAGAGGAAGTCATTTGTTGCTGTAAAGGAAGTGAGTCTCTTCTCTTGTACTTTTTCTGGGGAGGAATGTCTTTTCTCTTGTTCTCATTTACTTTTGCTCTGACTTCTGTTAACAGGGTGCTCTAATAGCTCCAGGTGAAAACAGAGCTTCAGAAACAGCTGCATTACTTTTGGAATCTAACGGTAGCAAGAATGCAAAAGAACAAGTAGATACATCTGTAACTGGTTAGTGGGGTTTTATGTATTGGATTGGTAAATAAGTAGCAGTCCTGGTTTATTCAGATCATAGTGCTTGCTGCTCTTCATAACAGGAGCAGGATTACATCTTTTTAAGGGCTTTTGGTAAAAAAAAAAAAAAAAAAAAAAAGTGTTTAAAGAATCAGTTTAAAGTACTTGTTAAGAGAATGTAACAGTGAGTTGTTGTGATTTCTCTTTAAATAAAATAAATAAACATGTGGTGACTGTGTTTCTGCAATCTACTATGATGCTATGAACCAATACTGAGTAATTAATGTGTTTCGACTATTGTTTCCTCCAGAACATGTGTCACTGCAACTTGGTGGAGCTAAATCAGAGGGCTCTAGAAAGAATAATTCTCTTCTAGAATCATCAGCTTCCAACACTTCGGACATTCATATTTCTGCTCCAAAAGAGCCAGGTA
>JAOWBP010004015.1:3306339-3330956 GCA_028571105.1 Tragopan temminckii
CTGTGGGAAATGGTAGCTGTTAATTTGGGCTCCCTGTTTCCTCATCAGAACACTGTGCAACCTTGTTTCATAAGTGTAGTGCTCTGGAGCATGTAGTACTTAAAAGGACAAGGGAGAAGAGGCTGTTAGCAGGCTGTTAAGATTGCCACTAAAAGTTAGCAGGGCCATCAACTGATGAGTTTTTAACCACTTGAGTGTTCTTGTAATTCCAAATAATTCTGTTGGCAATGTTCTTGTTTTCTAGACTGGTGTGATTCTGATTTTTCTTTACTTGCTTTTTTGGGAGGCTCATATGTTAGTAGCTTGAATTAGAGTTTTAGGATAGAGTGAAACTTTTCTCTGCAATTTGTCTCTACACAATAAGTAGTTTCTCTTCTGCCAGTGGGTGGAATCTGCAAGTTTTTGGTTTGTTTTTTTTTCACTTCGAAGGGGTGTTTCCTATTGCACCTTCAGATTTCTATAGGGATATTAGTCCATTTTTGATCATCAGCATGAAAGCTTTCATCTAGTTTTTACAGAAATATTCCCATGTTAGTAGTTAAACTGACATTGAAAGCAGCTTTTAATAATTATCACAAATGCAAGACAGTAGTAGTTACTTCTGTGTTTCATGTTGCTTGCTTCTTTTTGCTGTTCCCCGTGCCTTAATGTTACCATGTCTGTTTTCTCTGAAATTGAATTCAGATTTGCTAATAAACAAATTTATGTAGATCCTGAACAGTAAGGTGATATTTTGAGATCCTTACTCAGTTTAAAGGCAGTGGATTTGCTAGTGGTCCCTTGTGCTAGCGCAGTGCTTGTTACCTCTAACGTTGTGCTCAGGATTATCTTTTTATTTATAGATAATATTCCTGAAAAGGGATGAGAGGAATGATTACACTTAGTTCAGATCTTGCACTGATCCTTCTTTGAGGAGAAGAAGGCTAGAAGTGATTGGATCCAGTACTTTGTAAGCTTCAAAGGCTGGAGTCTGTATGCAGCTGAAACAGCGTTGCCAAAAAGTGTGAACATATCTTACCAGGACAGTAACGTGATACTAACGATTGCCTTGTGTCAACAATATTTTTGCTGAGCACACAGGATGAGCAGAGTTATTTGTGAGGTCAGGTGTCTAGTGCCTGCTGACACTGAAATAGGCATCCAGTAGGAAAGGTCTATCAAAATGCTAATGTATTCCATCTGCCATGCAGTGCTTGTTAGTCAATGGTCAGTATAAAATTTGGGGCTTAGAAGATCCAAGAAACTAACATGGAAGATAGGAGTTATTGTATTGTTTTATGTCAGATTGTGGACGTGAATTGTGAAACAATGTTATCCATTAAAAAGATTGTTAATTTATGAAGGAGAGGTATTTCTTTTCCCCTGTTGGACTTGCTGCTGGCTGGAAATGACCTCTTTGCAGCTGAATAGTTTGAATTTCATTAGTCCCTTGTACTTATCTTCAGAAATGTTTATAGTTGTTTGTGCAAAATCTGACAAAAGCATGCTGAGGTGGCATTTACATTTTACATGCAAAATTATGACTTGTAAGACTTGCAACTTACTGCCATTTTGGAATTAGTTATGATTTATTTCAAGGTGAAATCAGTTACAGGGATGGAAAATTAGTTTCTTCCTTTTGGGACAGCATTAATTTAATGTCCTGATATAGTTTTTGTTCAATAGTAGAGCTTTGCTCTGAAGCGTATGTAATAAGAATCAAAAGTAAATAATGCTACTAACTACAGCAGACTTCTGACTTTGATATGTGTTTACTGTGTGCATCTTCAGTTAGTTTAGAAGTGGCAAACATTAAGTGATGCTGCAGGGTTGCATTAACAAGCCCTGGTGTTTGTCTGGCTAGCATTCCTAGAACCTGGTGCAAGTTTTTCAGCTTCCAGCTAGTGTTTCCTCCAGTTAACTTTCACAGCTACTGTTAGTCATAGTATTGCTGTTTGGCAGATTTGTCTAAAAATTCCTTTGTAGTACGTTGTAAGCTCCCTCTGGAGCACGTGGCTCAGCTTGCTGCAGGCTGCTTGGGCCTGCACCAGCAGTTGGGCTGGCTCCTGTGGGCGCAGGCCTTGAATTCCACACTGTGGTTGGATCTCCGTGGTCCCTGCTTGCTGTGTCTGAGCTGCACTGGAAGCGTCTGGCAGTTATTCACTAACAGCTCACTTAGTGTTCTCCTGATGTAGTGATATTATCTGGGGTGAAAAATTTAAGCTATTTTGGACTGTAATATGAATTCATGTCTTGACTAGATCATAAGTGCCTTTAGATATGAACTTGTACCGTGTTTTGCGTGGTACTAATCAAGTTGATAAAAGACCTCAGCAACTTCTTCATATTATTTAAGGAGAGAGTGTTAGCAGAAATTTCTCACCCACATTCTTGCAAGTTTCAGTGTCATTTCTGTGTATCACTTTTTACAATGTAATTTAACTTCTTACAGCAGTTTTATTGTAGTAATACTGAATGAAATATGGATATTGCCTTTAAATGTAGAAATGTAGTGATGATTGCAAGAAAAAAAACTTGAGATATGAGAAACTACTTCTCAATGACACCTGAAAACTAAGCAAAACAACACCCCTCTATCTCTGGGGGGTTGGGGGAAATAAACCCTCCCTCTGAATAGAATTGATGATCGATGTTTTTCAGCCCTTTGGACACAGGGGAGCTGCAGTTGCCTCTTGTGTTGAGTGAAATACCATGTGTTCCATGCACTTGAGTTCAATTTCCTTTCTGAATCTAGGCATTGTACTTGTTGGTTGTAATGCTCTATTATTAGCAATCCATTTTGAGGCACAGGACCAAGGTACTTACCAACATCTTCATTAAAGAAGAGCTCTGTTTTTTTTGTACCTAGGTCAATGAATTCAGTGCTGTTTCACAAAAAATTAAAAAAATTAATTCTATCTGATGACAGTCTGAACCTGTAGTGGTTGGACTGCACAAAATGTCAATGGATCAGTCTTTTGGCCTGGTCTTAAGTTAGATTTCCAGATGAGTTCCAGATGAAGTTGTGTCATATGGCTGATATTAGAGAAGATGATTATACTGTCATCATGTCTTTGTGCTTGTACTGAAAGTCCTGCTCGTTTTGTAGTATTAGTACTTTCTGAGGTCAAAGATGACTGAAATGTATTGAGGAGTCTCAAAATAAATCGGTCATCTTTCCTTTCTGGCAAGAAAAAGTGGAGAACAGTTCCTCAGGAATCCCGCCTGGCAGCCATACCTGAGAGTATGTGCTGGATGAATACCTAGAAGACTCAATCTATTTTTGTCAGCTACAGTCTGTGCCACTCTTCAGATAGTTCATTTGAATTCTCAGTTTTATTGATGGCTTTCTTGCTGTGCCCCACTGTGGATCTAAAGTAGAAGCTGTTAAAATGTAATAGATTGAAAGCTAATGGGTTTCTGTTTGTGTTTTGAGTTCAGATAGTGGCTTTTTAGCTACAGAGTGAGAGTGTGAGGAGAAGATTGCTGCCTTCATCTGGCAGCCTGCTTTCAAACAGTAGGACATGCAATAACGTACTGTCTAAAGGCTGGAGCTATTTTCGATCTTAGGATGTAGTGACGTGCAAGGAGAAAAAGTAACTTGGTAGAAAAAGCTGTAGGAACGGAGTGGTTGTTTGCATCCTGCAGACCTGCTGAGGGCCTGGCAACCTGACCACAGCACTGCAAATACTTCAGAATGTGATGCGTGTGGGAATGCCACAACCAAACCCTGTAACATGGAAAAGGTTCATTCTTGTCCCAAAGCATGGGTTTGTGCCTGCAAGTAAATGCTGTTGAATTTCATAAGGTTGAGTGACTTCAGCATGCAGAGTATGTTCCTTCAGCAAGGAGATATGGGAGTAATTAGTCCATACTGTTTAATCTCCTCTAAATATAAGAATGTCTATACCTCACAGAAGTAGCTTACATGCTTTCTATGTGACTTCTTGGTTCAAACTATGCAGGACCTGCCTCTAACAAATGTTTGTTAGAAGTTCTATTGGTTCAAATATAGTGTTGCTTACTGTACAGACGTGCGAAGTTAGGAATCTGCTTAAGAATAAGTATCTGTGCCTGAGATTGATGCCATTACAGTCTGTTTCATTACTGCCCTTAATAAATTCCACTACTGCCTTAAGCAAATGATGTCATTGTGTGGCCTTTGCTCAAGTGAGAGTCATTTACTCTGGGTTTAAAAGGATCACATAAAAGAATATTTAGGGCAAAGTCTGAGTTCCTAATTAAAATATTTTACTTACTCTTTCACTTTTGGACAGTAAATAGTAGCTTTGATTTGTATCAAGTCAGAGATGGGGGAAACGTTCCGGTTTCTCTCCTCTGAAGATAGTTAACTACTGGTTTGGTGACATCTGCTATTTATTTTTTTAAGGAATTCAGCGTATGCTGTAAGGTCTGCCCTTGGGACTGTGGGAAATACTGTTGCATTTTGAATAGCTGTGAGGGTGAAATTTGCATGTGGCCTGAAAGTGCTCGTATAATTATACTTTAATATATGATCTGTGACTGTATTGCAGAATATATTTAGGTATTACTGCTTTCTTTATCACAAACTTTGAAGTAATCTTCAAAGTGTGATACTGTGTGCTTCATGTGGGTAATTCTGCATCCTTTTCATGAGCAAAAGCTTTGTTCCTCAAGTTCATCCTGTCTGTCTTCAACTAATGTAAATCAGAACTTATTATACAATGGTAATGTACCCTTTTTTCCAGATAAATTGGAAAACAGAATAGCAAGTCAAAGCCCTTGCCTTTCATCACAAGTCTGTCTTTGAGGATCAGATTTTGCTGTCTGGTTTCTTAGAGTTCAATGAGCATTTTTGAAATTGTAGCAGAAGTGAAAATACAGGTGAAGCTCGATGGCCTGGTCAGGAGCGTTTGAGTCCTCTTTACAGTAGCACTGATGCTTTCAAAAGGATCAGGAATGCTGCTTAACTTGAAATCTATCAGGTGCTTATTCTTGAAGGATAGATGTGCAGCCCAGTGGGAGACCTGTAAAGGTGTGTTGGGTTAAAGAGCTTTCTCATAGCAAGTGTCCAGTAATTTCAAAACCACTGTGGAGATTGGTACTGCTACCTTAACAGCCAGAAGTTGTCTGCTGAATACAGGGCCTGAGGGTTAAAGATGAACAACAACTCTTTGCTCCTTCCAGGCTTGTGATAATGTGTGCTTTTTCTAACATTGCTTTAGTTTTTCAGTCATACTAAAAATATGAACATGATAAAGAAATAAAAATCAGGAACTAAATATCTTCTAATATAAAACATTAAAGTCCTCTGCAGCAAAGTTCTGAGGTGGTTTCTTGGAATGTCAACTTGTCCTGCTTTGCTAGGGAAATCTGAAGTTTGTTAGATTTGAAAATGAAGATAACGTTGAAATTATGATAATTTACTATACTAGGTATAATTTTGTTTGTTCTACATTCCAATTTTATTATTTCTCAGTGAAAGCTGCTGTCTTTGATACACCTTAAACAGGATGTTCAAGTGCCTAATGACACTTCAGATTCTGAAAATTTAACTTGTAGTACAAATGTGTGGTAGGTGGGCAAAGTGCTCTGAGCAAGGTTAATAGCATCTACCTTTCTTTGCAGCACTCTGAAAGGGATGTCTGTATACTTTTGAGTGAGGTTGTACTGATGTTTTCTGTTTTGGAGAGGAAAACAGCTGTTTTTCTCCTTGATAGTATTGTGTCCTAAATGAGAAAGCTTTGTGGAGGGGAGGAAAGTCGTGTGCTGACAGAGCAACTGACTTCCAGGGATCGTGAGAACAAAGTGATTATCAAATATGTCAACAGTCTGTTTGTGAATTGATTAAGTGACCTTCAAGAATCCTCTGGAAAGACAAAAGAATTCACGTGAAGTGTGGTATTGTTTATCTTATTCCATATAGCATGAAAAAGTGAAGACAAACTGTCTGGAAAATAATGCTGTTACAGAAATCACAGCTTTTCAGACATAAGAGTCCAAAATGGAAATTTTATGTAGATCACCTCCAGGATCTACTCAAATGTTTTATACTTATAATACCAGTGGAATAGTCCTTTAAATTCTGTAACTGGCTTCTAAAATATGCAGTTGTTTTCAGTGTTGTAGCCCTGCTCACACTTGGTTCACAAGGACTAACTGCCTGTTTTAAATATACCAGCTCACAATATCTTGGCTCAGATAGTTGCTGAAACAAATAAGATATTAAGAGCTGAATTCTGAGTACTTGTATTTGCTGTTTTGGATGGTATTGTTCCCATAGCAGTTGGTGGAAGTGATCCTGAGAAGCACAGTAGCAGGGAAGCTGGGATCCAGACAGACTGGGGCAGCTGTGGGGCAGCTGGGCAAAGCTGAGACTTCACTTCTGAAAGTGATCCTGCAGAGATCACACATTTTTCTTCCTCACCAGTAGCTGAAATGATGGTACTATTCTTTGTGCTAAATATATGCAAGATGTGTTTTAAATTGTTGTTCTCATGTCTCATTATCAAACTTGTTATGTTTAGGGCTCTGTATTAAACCAAACAAGTAATTTATTTCTTCTTAAATCTCAAAGTGTAAGTTCCTGTGGTCTCACCACTGCTTCTTGGCCATGGCAATCATCCTCTGGTGCCTGTGTCACATTCCAAAGAGCAGATCTGACTGAATGCTAGTCTAAGGAGGAACAGAATCATTTTTGACTAGATCCTCTGTAAGGTTGTACACTGAAAGGAGCCCAGAAAAGAGGAAGGCAGCTGGCACAGAAGTAAGTGGCCTGAGGTTTTGTTTTGTTTTTAAAAAAAAAGACTGTGACAGTCATAGCACTCCACCCTGGCTTTGCAGCGTGCACTGCTAAATTCTCTACCAATGTTTTTTGTCTCCTCTGTTGAATGTTATGTTTGACAGAGATGCATAAAAAGGTGGTGAGGAAAGAACAGCAAGCAGAAAATGCCCTGTGTAGGCGGCAAATCAGTCAGTTGGTTTTCACTCTGAGCTTCAGGCATATTTGAATTGTACTGTCATCATTTAGACTTGCCTTTGAAACTTGCTTTCTGTATGCAAAAACATAAATACTTCCAGGCTTTCTGACCTGGAGATTTCTTATTACACCCTTGTATGTGTTTCCTAGTAATCACTCCTGGATATTAGTTCTACCAGTCTGAAATTGAAACTGTTCTTTGACAAATGCGAATGACTTTCAAGGTAAGATGTAAAGGATGTAAATAGAGATAAGAGCAAAGTAAATACTTTGTTAAACTTCTTGTTTAACAAGTTAGGAATTATTCTAAGAACTTAACGCCATTATTAGTGACCTATTCTAACAGCTCTGATGCATTTTTGTGGCGTAACTTGGAGGAAAAAAGAAATAGCCAGGCCAGTGTCCTTCCTGAGCATGGCTGAGACCGGTTGCTCTCCCGGGTTTCCATTCCCTTCTGCTGCTGTGCTCCTCTGGCCCCTGAGGAGCGGAGCCTGGTACCCTGGCTGTGAGTTCTGCCCCTGTACGGCACCGGCTTCCTCGGCTCCATCCGTTTCTGTGAAGAGGATAGAAGTTTGTACTCTAGAGACCTCGGTTCATAAGCAGCTGGTGACAGCAGTGTGGAGCAGGCCCGCGCTGCTTAGCAAAACTTAGAGGGGACAGCAGCGGCTACAGACCGCGCTGTTCCCGAGGAGCGGCGCTCCCGGCGCAGGACGGCGAGCTTCCCGTGCCCGGCTTTTCCCTCCGCGCCGTTCCGGCGGCGCTGCGCCCCGCGGGCTGAGCTCGGGAGCGCGCGGCTTCTGCCGGCGAGGCTTGGGCTTTGGTGGCTGAGAGCCGGGGGAGCTGGGCATTGTCTTCTGCCTTGCGGGCTTGCGCTGCTAGTACGTTGCTGAATTAATCTGCGTGGAACGAGTCTGCTCTTTCCAATGCTCAGAACGAGGGAAGGAGAAACGCCTCGAAGTTCAAGCGAAGCCGTGCCCCGCGGAGTCCGAGCAAAGCTACGTGCTAAATGCAGGTCGCTGACGGCGGATACTAAGGGCAGTTTCCCCCGTCCCAGGCCCTGCAGCGCGCAGTTACTGTTTGACTTGGCGGCGGGAGGTTCCGCTGCAGCGCGCCCTGCCCCCGCCGCATAGCCCGCATTCCTCGGAACAACGCGCGCTTGTTGCCGGCGGGGCCGGGGGCGGGCGGGGTGCTGTCAGGCCTCGCTGCTCAGCGGAGGAAAGCGCCGCATCTTCGTAGGAGAACGCCGGCGTTTTCCGTTCTTGTGTTGCTTCGGAAGTGCAAATGTAATCAAATAGAAGTCCCATTCTTTCTCCGTTTTGCATTTTGACGTACAGAGAATTTCAGAACGCTTTATTTGAAGAACCTTAACTTTTCTATTGGTCTACGTTACTTCTCCTTTCCACAGTGACAGTTAAACCAAGGAAGCTGATACGACGAGATTAGCGCAATGGGAGGTTGGCAGTGAGGGACAGAATCAACAGTCAGGTTTTCCTTTTTGCGTATAAGTTAGAAGGCCCAGCTTCACACAACGAAACGTCATCTAGTGCAGTTAGCAGCTTGCTGGAGGAGCGCAGAATGCTTAGGCGCGAACCTGCATCTCTCCTACAGCTCCACATCAGCACCTGAAGACTGAGATGTGATCCATTGCTCTGAAGTCTTCTCCTCTTAGCAGCAATTTGTGTATACCTGTAGGAGCAGCTCCGGGTTTTTTAAGTGTTATAGTGTATCCACAAATGTATTCCATTTCTATAACTTCTTTGTGTGAATTTCTTCCAGTTGCTATATGAATCAAGCATATCAGTACCAGCAATTACTGCATACCTGGCAGCATGGAGTTGCATGCTGTGACTGCTGCTTCAGTGACCAAAAATCTATGAAGATTTTATAGGCCAAACCATCCCATCTCTGTTTCTCTGGGACTGTGTTTCCGATTTATGTAGTTATGTCTCAGAACTGAAGCAACTTGTTTCTTAACTTCAAGTAAATGTTCATGTACTCTGCTGGTTGCAGTGATTTGATTATGTTAGTCTTTAATGTCTTATTAATGAATTGGCATCAGAACTGCATGGTGGGGTTACAGACCTGGTGCAGAGCTGGGACCTCCATCTTCATTGGTGGCTGATTCTCCTCTTTCAGTAAAATGGAGGTTTTGTGGGGACTCGATCCTTCTCCCTTGAATATTTCTTTTTAATAGAAGATTGACTTAGGGGAGGCTATAGCAAATAATTAGGTTTAGGTTCTTGTAGCACGTGAAGCAACATGTACAGCACAAGGCCACATTATTTTAGCGTGTTACATCATATTACCATGATATTTATACTGCACCTGTAGAAGTTCTGTTAGTACTACTTATCCGTTAGACATAGGGTGACTGCGATGCCATGTGCATGGCCATGTATATGCTGTGAGCCTTAAAGGGAAAGGAAGGTTCTTTAGAAAGAATAAAGTGTGTATTTTGGGAAGTTTAAAGGAAAGAATAACTTTAGTAATGAAGTTCTAATCCTCTTCTAGTTTTAGGAATCTGAAGTATGTGGAAGACCTAGTGAGGAAGTTTGAGCTAAGATGTATTGAAAATCCTGTTGGCTTTGGTTGAATGAATTGCAGGATTGTAGATCAATAATTCGTAAGGAGTATATTTGTAGGAATGAGTGTGTTTTAAGCATGAGTGTGTTCTCTCTCACTCTATGCAAGGTCTTTGACATCTTTAGCGTTTGGGGCTGAATCTGAGTGTTGTAATATAGGAACCAGTACCAGCAAATGAGCATGGGAAGGAGGCAGTGCTTAATGGATGGTTCCAGATGTGTTATACTTCGTCTGGTAAGATGCAAGTTGCTTACTTGGAAGTTTAGCAGTGTAAATGATTGAAGTTGAGCAAAGATGATTTTTGGAAGTGTAAAAGAGAAGGTGACCATGATAAATATGGCAGTGGTTATGAAGGAGAAACTAACACTAGGGTTGAGGTTGCAGAGTGGTCACACTAAAGGATCTGTGATATTTATCTTTAAACCCATGTGCAGGGACAAGTTAACAAATTCAGCAAGGAACGGCAAACTCCTTCCACTAGTAGCTGGTTTTAGCTGATAACTAGGCATGAGAAGTGAGCTGAGAACTTAATTGGGAAGATAGTAATAGGGCTGGGGTATGTAAATAAGTCAGTTTCTTAATAATGAGAGAAGCTTGTTATGCAGCATCAAATGCAGTGTGTCCCTGGATGAAAAGTGAAATGCATGGGGCTACTGTGTATGTAGTTGACCAAGTTCTACCTGTTTTTATTATAATTTTCCACTTCTGTACCACTTTCTGGCTTGTGCATCCTTTGGTTTGTTTGTTTTTCAGTTAGCACTGGCTAGGTGGAATGCCAGCTTCAGAGGTACTGAAGGGAAAGAGCTCTGTAAATCCAGATCCATAAACGTAAACGTTCTACTGCTTGTTTATCTTTCACCTTTCTACTTTAAGTTATTTGTGAAGAAATACTGCTCAATTAAATATGCTTAACAAGCTGTACAGTGGGTCACTGTTGTCTTTTGAGTCAGACCAGTGCTACTATGACATCAGTTATAACTGCAGTGACAATGTAAGTGTGAAATATTTGATATCAAAACACTGTACTGCACTAGAGATTGGCTGTTCCTAATTCTGGGAAACAGGAAGATTTTGAAAGTATTTTTTCAGCATTCATATAGCTCATCATTCTGCCTTCACTTGTGCAAGTCATAAAGCCAGACTGTACTCTATTGTCGGGTGGTTGTTTCAGCAGCACTTCAGTGCTGGAAGGTCAAACAGTTAATTCTTCATTTTCACCAGTTTTCTAGATAACTGGTGATGGCTGCAGTGATTTGACTTCTGTGATGTTTTCTTTTAATCAACAAAATAGGCTGTGATAGTATTCCTCTTCTATATCAGTCCATAATTGTGTTTAAATGGTACTTTAAAAAATGCACAAAGTAAATTCATCTCTTGTTTAACACTGTATAATCTCGTAATCCTGACTTTGTGTGGTCTAAAAACTAAGTGGGTGGACAGCAATAAAATGGTTTCTCCTTTTAGCTTAAGTCACTGACTGAAGAAGCCAAGTAGAACAGATAGCATTCTAGACTAAAAGTAAAATGAGCTAGAGGTTAAAGGTTTTTTGATGATCTCTTGATATGGCTTACCAAAGGCGAGATTTATTTTCTTTTGGATTTGTATTTAAAAAGACTTTCATCATATCCCTTCTGTACCAGGTTGATATGGTGAGATCAATCTTCTGGGGATAGCTATTCCTTTTCTTGTTTGTTTTCTCTCCAGAAATTTGTTTTGAGGAAATTAAGTATTGTTTTGTTGTATTCTTTTTCAGAACTTGAAGCAATGTACAAGGAATGTAGTTTCTTAAGGCACATCTTTTTCCTCATTTTATTTTATGGGCATCTTTGACGGTAAACTGCTAAGCTCAGGAACTATTCTACTGAACTGTAGAAGACAGTAACTGTGATGGATACAACTTTGGTGAAATGTGACTGGCCAGACTTAGGGCAGATGTGTTCGTTATAGAGAGTGTAGTGTTACATCTATTCCACAACTTACAGTTCTGACTTAAATGGGTTCTGGAAGTGTTAAAGCATTATCATCACCTGGTTTTATTCTTTCACTACTTTCAGATTTTGAGAAATGATAGAAAGTGTTGCTAGAATGGCTCTAATTTGTCAGAATGTAAATAAGGTAACTTATTAAGGTAAATAAGGAAACTTAGCAATTTTTGTTCCAGTTTGTTTAGTCTTTAAATTGTGTTAATAAAACATTAGCATAGTCTAAGGATTAAACTGCATGGATGAACATGTCTAGGTTAGTTGATTGGAATCTGAAGGCTGGTAGGATACAAAAGTTGAAGGAATGTGGCATACAGCATATTGAAATGGATTAATGAAAAGCTGCATTGTGGTAGGTTTCTTGAAGGACTTCCCCCACACACAAATGGAAATTTTATCCATGAGTTTAAATGTGAAATGAATATGGAGTGATAGCTATGCTGTTGATATCAGTTGGCACATCAACAAGATAAAAAGGCTGTAATCAGTGTAGGCAGAATTAAGATTTTGATTGTTAATATGTATTTTGCATGTGTATGCCATTTATTCTGACTTGAAAAGATTTATTTTAAGTCGTTTTAGATTTTACAGCTTTAATTTCTGAAATTAGTCTTACTTTGACCTGTTTGTATAGGTGAGGACTTATTTAAGTATGAAAAAGCTTTGATTTCTCAGAGGCACGGAATTGGAACATAATTAAAATGGGGTAGTTTATTAAGAAAAAGAAAAGAGAGTGGAGATCGATGGAGGATATTCAGAGGCTTGGAATACAGTATGAGTATTTCCTTTTCCCAAAAGCTGTGGAAAAGAGTTTAAAAAAAAAAATAAAAAAATTGCCACCTTCTTTTAGCAAGTTATTTAACTCCCTGGAAAGTGTTTCGCTCAAAAAGAGTCTGAATGGCTAAAGTAACATATTTTGGTCAGTCCTAAGTAGCGAACGTCAGATTTCAAGAGCTGGATCAATATTAACATGGTACTCAACAGCTTTTTGTGCTAGAACTCTTCCTTGAAACTCTGGACTAACAGGACATAGTTCTGTGTTCTTATCCAAGAGCAAATTTCCTGCAAAAATTCTAAGCCTGCACTGCTTCTTCCCCCTTCACCCCAACCTAAAGATAACTTCTGCCCTTAAAATAACTTCAAATACTAAGTGCTTTTTCACTGTAACCTAAATTTGTAGCCTGATTTTAAGATGAAATGTAGTTCAGTGATTTATAGGGAACTGATTTGCAAAATATGAAATACTTATGTCATTGTATTATAATAAAGTAATTGTTTTATTTAAATATACTGTAGTCAATAAGCTATTTGCATAAAATATCCCGGGATTCTCACTGAATGGGATCTGTGTATTCTTCAAAAAAAAAAAAAAAAAAAAAAGGCAGCTCTTAAACTTTGCCTTTATGTAAAACACGGTTTTGGCTATTTTTCATGCCTTTCTCTTCTTCATTCCTAATCAAATATCCTTAGGTTTTCTTCACTAAACTAATTGATTGTATGTTTATTTTCCATAAATTATCACATTTGCCACATAATATTAAAATACTTGTAGTAGTGGATTCTGGAGCAGGTGTTGCCAAAGACTTTGAATTTGGCATAGTGTTTCTTAATGATGCCAAGACAACGAAAGTTTCCATGATTCTGATCAAAAATGATAGGACTGTTCAGTTTGATATTTTGAGAGGTTTGACTACGAGGGGAAAAAAAGAAAATAAACCAAATTACAGTTTCAAAGCTGCTTTAATGTGTTCTTCCAAATCTTCAGATGTAGACAGCTCCTCAATATATGGAGAAATTTGTAAAGAAATGAAAGCATACAGAGCAACAAAAATTGCTGATCAAGCTGCAGAGTTAGAGCTCACTATGAATAATCAGAAAGATGTTTACCAAGTTTTCAGTTGGCAGAGGTGTCCTTCCAAGGTTTTTACAGTGGTTTCTTAAAAACATCTCATTTTTGGGCATTTTATTAGCTATAGCTAATACTGCTAGTTTCTGCTGAGGTAATTAACATTCACCTTTCTTGGGAAAATACTAAAAAGAGGGCTGCTCTTCATCTGAAATTCCAGAGCAAGTTATTTTCTGTGTTGGGTTTCCAGTAGTTTGTGTGTGTTTGTTTTGAAATTGACTTGCAATAAAGACAATGTTCTAAAAAATCTGTTAGTAATTATTTTATAATGAGAAGTGGACATTTGTCTTTGACTCTTGCAAATCAGGTAAATAATGAAAGGTTCATACGGATAGGTTTTTGGTATGTGTTTTTTTTTTTTTTTTTTTAAATGCTTAGGTATGCTGAGCAAAAGAAAATGGCTGAGCAATACCAAGGATGCAGTGGACACTAATGCTGTTTTAATGTGGTTTCCTATCAAGAATGCTACCTACTGTTTTGTGCAGATAATGAGCGGTGTGTGGTTCTTGGCCTCAGGCCTACAGGTTTCTGTGAAAGCAGAAATCATTGTAGTATATAGGATTTGGCTAAAACATTTCATGCACTGTGACCATGACTTGAATACGAGACTCAGTGCTATGAAAATTAGACCTTTCATTTTGCCCTATATTTGTGAAACTACAAATTAAATATTTTTTTTTAATTCACCCAGTCTCTAATCTTATATCCAATGCAGTAATAATGGTTTAATTTTACAGTTAAAACTTAATAAACTGGTTGTAGTCAAAGATCTTTTTTGAAAGCAGAAATATAGCAGGCTCAAAGCAAGGAAGAATAAGTAGCCTCTTTATAATTGCCCTGACAAAAGAAAAAAGAAAATACAGTGTGGATGGTTTAATTTTCTTTAACACCACAACTTGTTCTTGTAGATTTTGTTAACTTTTGAAGGATTTGAAGCTATGCACTTCAAGTCATGTTTCATTCTGTGTAAAATGGCTGCTTCTGTCCATCTTATCACTTCTGATTTTGATTTGCACAACACAAAGGAGGCATTGCTACTGCAGAAGATGTGGCTTCTTAAATAATAACAAAGAAGAATAAATAATACCTAATCTGGCTAAAATAGTGAGGCAGTTGAAAAATGCCCAAGTGGGTGCATGACAGTATTTATTGTGCTTGCTAGAGCACAGAGTACAAAGTTTGTGCTCCTTTCATGGTTTTGTGCCAGCTGCGCCAATAGTCTGTGTCAGTTGTGAGAAGACAGACAGATGATTTGGCATGAAGCAGGAGGTACCTTCATGCGGTGTCTAATGATTAACCCATTGCCATTTTGAACAACCTCAGTCCAGTTGATAACTGACCAGCACTCTGTACCATGTGGCAATATATTTTCTGCTACTGGAGAACCCAAAGATGGGTTGTCTGTTTGCAATCCCTGGCCTGTTTCTGGGTGTTGAAGTGTTAGGTAGGTAGTTTCTAATAGATCGTCATAAATTAGACTGAGGTGTAATGACTTTACTAGTGTCATTGGCAGCTTCCAGCCTTGTTAGAGATTTTAATAATACAAAAAATTATTCTGGGACTTCTTTGCTTTTCAATTATTTGAAATATTTCATTCTTCCATATCTGCAGCATGTTTGTACAACCAAGTGAAGGAATAAATGATAACTAAGGTTACTGTTAATCTTCTCCCAAATTGTGACTTCCAACAATAAAATATCTACGGAATAAATAAGATTTGTTTGTTTTGTACGATTAATGGAAGTCATAGTTAGCCCGTACATATACTGCTTTATAAAAGCTTCCCTGAGACTGGACCAAAAAGCACCGACAAAGGTTAGCCGTGTGTATGATCAAACCATGGCATGAAACACCCTTCAACTATGTGTTTTAATTTACTACTTATGGGACTCTGATAGTGACCTCTGTCAGATCAGACAAATAGGGCAGACTGTCAGTTATGTTAGTGGGGCTAAAGTGGGGGATGAATTAAGGTCAAGAATAAAATAACAGGTAAATCTGAGACTGTTTCCCCAAGTGAATGGATTTGGTGGCTTCCACAGAATTAACTGCAGTGTGATTGTTTTGCTTACTCTGTGATGCTCACTGGAAAGTTGCATCATTATTTGGATCTGGTTCAGAACCGAGTGCTGCCAGTTTCCTAGCCCACAGTATGGGTGTCAATGAAGCTCTAATTTAAAGTTGTCGTCTTTGGGTTAGCTTCATTTCAATGCTGATTTTTTTTTCAGCCTTGGTGACATAACGACTGATACAAGCATATCAGAAGCATAATGGAAACAGAATGTAATATACCTTGATCATTGATGCCAAAAATGAGATTGGTAAATAAGACTTGACTTTTAGCCAAGGTTCTGTGCTCGCGAATTGAAATGTTGATTACTCAAGCTGATTCCATCTGAATCCTTCTAAGATCAAAAGAGATGAGGAGCTGACTGTTCACATCCTGTAAGATGAAACTTTAATAAGTTCTAGATCCAGGTATTTGGATATTGGAGAAGTTGCTTCCTACTTTGCATAATTATTTTCACCACCCTGGAATGCTATTCTGTCTGGCTTTTTCACCTTCTCTTGAAGAAGAGAAGATGCAGAATGTAACTGGCTTCCTATAGAGCGTGGATTGTAGACATTGAGTGGTGGGGGATAACTTTGCTGGCATTATGAAGTGGTAATGGCCTAGGGGAAGAAGTTATAAGCAAAATGGTGCATGTGTCCTCTACATGGGTCTAAGTAGCTGTGTAGGGTGTACGATGGCTGTGCAGGAGAAAAAGCATTTAGTCCATATTTCAACTTTTCCTGGCAGAAATTTGTTGAAATAAACAGCTTCAGAAATGTTTGGGCTAACAATGAGTCGGGACAGACAAAGGAATACCAGCCAACTGACACAGCAGTGCTTTTCCTGACTGCGTGTGTTGTAATCAGCCCTGGCTTGGCAGAGAGGGTGGCTGGCACTGACAAGCTTGATGAGCAAACTTTTGTTTTGTTTTTTTATTTTATTTTGTTTTTGAATCCTTAGCTGTAAGGCCATTATTGCTTGCTAGTATGTTTGTTTGGTTTTGTGCTTTTTGTTTTCTGTTTTTAAAGGACTTCCCTTTGAGAAATACCTGAAATGAAAGAAAAAAGATAGTTTGCGATTTTATTTTTTTTACACCAGAAGTAGATGATTCAGTCACCACATGGTGACTGCACTCCATTGAGCAGTGAGATACTGATGGTAGGCCAGTGTGCCACTGAGTGGGAAGCCTGCCAGCTTTAGTGAGCCGGCTGCTTTTCTGTATCATTCTTGTGCATCTTTTTTTTTTTTTTTTTCCTGCAGATGAAGAGTTAAGATATTGATGTAAATTTTAAATATTCTTTGTCTTCTTTATTTGCTTTTCTTAGCATGCTTTCCTTGAGGTTGCCTTTACATTTTTGAGTAAGCTTATTTTCTGCTGAAGTAAATGATAGTTCAGACCCTGATGAAAGAAGGTTTGTAGACAAACTATTAAGCTCTTTCAAGCCTCTTTTTCTTTTCTTTTTTTCCCTCCTCCCCGCTTTCAGGAGCTCTTTTCTTTCAAGGGAGAGAGAGCTGGCTGATTCTTTCTGGAAGTTCCAAGAGGCTCATAACTGAAGCAAGCATCTGGACCTGTGTGTCCTCTGTGCTGAGGAACCACTGGGGAAGTCACATTCCTGTGGTCCAGAGCACGATTAGCCTTCCACAGTGCTGCAATCTTTATTACTAAGCTTGAGAACCACAGATAGATATTTTAAACTTGATATACCATCAATTGGTGGAGGAATTTCCTGCTTGACTGCATGTAGATAAATGAACTCATACAGTGCGACAGGAGGGAACAAAAGAAAAACTGAAAGTAAATACTGATTTATTTATTTACTGTGACTGCTTAAGTCAGAGTGCGCTGCTGCAGGAGCCTGTTGGAGACTCGTTTCCTCATGCATTCTTCCCACTGAACTGTTTTGCTCTAGGGTTGGTTTGGTCTCTTAGCTATATTGAAACTGTTTCTATTAAGCTGGTATATTTAGATTCTGCTAGTACCTGAAGCTTATAAATCTGCCACAAACAGGAAATCCCTCTGTTAGCATCTGTTTGGTCAGTATCAGCTCCTGAATGTGGGGCACTGTAGTTCCTGGTGGCTTCTGCCCTCCCTACTTGTGTTGCAGTCCTTTTGTCTTTGGGAGGTAGAGAAACAGGGTTTGAGATACTTTGTAAACAAATAGTGATGGAATGCAAAGCAATCTCAGCTGGGTGTAGCCAGAGTTCTGCTTCTGAGAGTAAATAACTAACCTCATACTTGAATGCGTTATTTTAGTGACAGTGTACTCCGGGACATCTAATTCAACTCAGCAGCTCTTTTTCAACATGCATTTTCCTTTGAAACTGAGTGCTTCCGTTTCAGAGTGTGTCCCTTATGTATTTTTTCTCTCTGCCTTCTCTCTCTCCCATTGTTTGGCTTTTGTTTTTCCCCAACTCTACTTGTTTGAGAGGGTAATATCAAATGTTAACACTAAGAAACTGCATCCTGATATCAGATATATTTTAATTAGCCTGCCGTATGACTTTTTTTCTGTAAGGAACCTTGAGAGTCTGTTCTTATCCTGTAATGACAAGCCTGTATTTGTGCATTGTACTGAATTCTGCAGAACTGCTTGTTCAGTTTCTCATATGCCCATGATGCACTCCTTCCCGAGGATGGACTGGAAGCAAACTGTAGGCTGGCTTAGCTGCATCCTAACCTTGTTTCCCCTGTCCCATACTTGCTGGGCAGACTTCTTGTTCTCTAACATGTCACCAAGAGGATCTGGTTATGGGATATGTGTGTGGGTATTCCAGATCCCATCATCAGGAACTGTTTTCTCTCCATCCACAAGTGGGCATGCACCCATCAGAAGACAAGGGTGCTTCCATCTTGTCTGCAAAAGAGATTTGGTTCTGGTCGGGTGGAGTGCTTGTACAGACAGTCTCTGCAGCTGACCCTTACGCTCCTCAAGTGAGGACTGCGTGCCTTCTAGCTAAATAGAGACAGGTAATAGGGGAGGATTGTGGTATATAGCTCCAAATTCCTCCAAATCAGCCTTTCTTTCACAGTCCTGCCAATCTAAATTATTAATCACTGAGGAGGGATTCTGGAAGGTTTGTCTATATCCAAAGATTTGAAAGAGGAGATGAGATGCTACCTATACAGACAACGTGTTTCGTAACTAAAGTCCCTGTACTTGTTTCTTAACTAACTAAACGGAATTGCCTATCTTTATCCAATATCCGCTTACCTAAAAATAGCACATTACTAGAATTTTTAGGTATGTTTTTTTGTGTTGTAGGATCCTGTTGTGGTTTCTGGGCACCAGTACAGTTTTGCTATCTTTCTCTTTTTCCATTACCTTTGGCTGGAATTACTCAATACTCCAGACAGCATTTATTGTTGCTTTGATGGGACTACAATTGAACCTTTGATGGATTAAAGACCAAAGGGACCATTATAATTATCTGTAATGGTCGTGGAACTTCTCCAGGTATTTGAAGGTGACAGTGGCAGTGCTGGTTCAGACTAAAGCTGTGTTTAACTCAGTGTCCGAGCTCCAACCACTGCCAAAAGTGAATAGCTAGAGAAAAGTATATATAAAAAAAACACAAAACAAAGTTGGACATATTCAGAGGATGACAGAAGTATTATATGCTTTCTTCATAGGGAAGTTATTGAGCTGGTGCAGGTTACGTTGTTTCTGTACAATGCTTAGTAGCTCAGCAAAGAGAGAAGAGTAAAATGAGATTGCAGAGGTAGGTTCAGAAGGAACCTGACAAATTTGAAGACAGTAGGTCTGTAAGCAATTACTGAAGCACCCAGGAAGCATGGTGCAATAGCTGTGGGTACAGGGGGATCTGAGGCAGCTGTACTGCAGAAAGCAGCCAGTCTTCGCTAATTTCCTGAGCCGTATCACCCACTGCTTCATTGGGCACGGGCTAATTGGACCCTTGCGTGATCCAGTAAAGCATATCTCACTTGTAACCCGAGGGGGCACTCAAAAGAGCTTGTCTCGTCTGTCCTTATTTCCATGCAGCCTTCTATCACTGCTGTGTTTTGATGAGAAGTTGCACAGGTCTCTTATGTAAAGAATCAACTTTTTTTTTGTTTTGTTTTGTTCTGAATCTAGCATTTACTCCATTTAATTAACTGAAGTGTTTATTTTTAACTGACAGGTGGTAAGGAGTTGAATTTACCCACTATTTTCACATCTTTCTTGATTTTTATTTATTTATTTTTGCAGACGTCTTGCAGACCCCCTGTAAGTCATCTCTTATCCAAAGTCCTAGCATCTGCTTCTGTGGCTTGCAGTGGGAAGTTTACAGTCTGGTTTTCTGCATTAAATTTCAAACCTTGAGCCTTTGCATCAATGTGTGTTTGTTGTTAATTACCTCTACCCGTTATGTGTATGTACAGATTTCTAGCCACATTTAGTGCCAGTCTCTTGACAGTTTTTGCTGTTGTCGTGTTTGTATTGTCAGTCAAAAATTATGGAATGTGTACTTGTAAATAAAGACTAAAGCTACAACTGCATTTAATGAATTACACAGCTTTCTTAAACTATGGTTGTATGAGATGGGTTTTTCTAGACTTCTGTATATCCTGTTAAGGATATGGAGCTTCCTATTCTTGTCCAGCAGGAAAAAGCACACAAAGTGCCAGTGAATGGTAGATAATATTTTTGCTTTAGTCCATTTCCTGAGTCAAGGTTCTTTCTTTGACAATGTGTAAGCTATACCAAGTTGAAAAAAAATCTTATATTTGACTTCTAGGGAGATAAAAACCTGGAGCACAATAGTCTTTATGGGGCTTGCTTTTGGGGACTTTTGTACTGGATATAATGCTGTATTATTTGTTTGTAGTCTTCCCACCTACATGCATGACAGTAGTGATACACCATACTGACATGTCATGTTGTACTTTATTAATTCTTTAGAAAGAAATAGGTACTTCTCATCCAAATGTAATGTCTTAGTCCGAATAAAATGACTCAAAATTGAAACTGAAGTCTGAAAACACTGGTTCTATTGGCACTATACTAAATTGTCTGTATTGACCTATTTGTTATAATACCCACAGACAACACAGAAATGCCATTCCTTTTTCTCTATGGGGAAGTGAGTCAGCTTGTACTAGATCCTCTTTTTCTTTTTCATAAGCTGGAGTTTGAAAGCTTTTTACCACAGCTTGCAACACAGCACTCTGATGCACGTGAAACTTAAATTATGTGCACCAACACCTCTTCTGCAGCAGAAAGGAAGAGTTTGTGGCTTAACCTCTGCAATGTATGCATCAATAACTCTTTTTTTTTTTTTTTTTTTTTTTTTTAAAAGGGGTAAGAGCTTGGAGGCACATAGCAAGAGAAATACGGTGCAGAATAGCATGAATGTAGCACTGTATGAGTGCTTATATGAAACTTTTCCTAGTTTAGGCCTAATTCAACAGAATTATTTAGGTGTTTAGGTGTTTCTTGTTTGTTTGTTTTTAATCTGGATTAACATGCTTAAAGAAAGACCTTTGGAGATCTAGGCATATATAGTAAAAATGCTTAAGATTTAATTGATGTGAGTTAAGTGCAAAAAAAACAACACCTACCAACAATCTTTAATTCTATGGATATATAGAGGTGGCACTGAATTTTGTATCAAGTTAGAAAAGATCTAACATGCAATCCAAATCTACTTTTGGATCTACTTGTCTGAATCTGTTTAGTTATTGAAGTGGTGATTAACAGAAATGACATAGAATGGTTTAATTCAGAAACCTGACAGTTGGTATATAATCCCTAACGTTGTGGGGTTTATTTTCTATTTTTAAGTTATTCTTGCTTGTCTTATTTGGAGAAATGACTTCTTGCCATGATGCATGTCATTTACATGTAAACTGTTGGCAAATGCTAGTATCACTTATTTTTTTTAATTTTCTTTTTCTAAGCAGGCCCAGCTTCTACATGCCCTATTTTATTGTGCTGAATACTAGCAAAGTGGTTTTTAATGTCATTGATTTGCTGTTTTTAATGTAGTTTCTTCTTTACTTCTTCAGAAAACCAAGATGGACTGCATCAAGTAGTACATGAACGCTTGGGAGAGTTGCTGCGTGTTTTAAAAGCAGTGATAAATAAACATCAGACTCTAAACTCAGTTGATATTCTTAGTGCTGCAGGAACAGTTATTGCAAAAGTAAAAGGTAAGGAAACTTTTATTTTCACACTTGGGAAAATTTTAGTGAGTCACTTGACTGGCTGTGTCTTGGAGTTGTAGGGGGGGTTCCATTTATACAGAAATAAGTTTTTTAGTAGTGCAATAGTGCAACATACCTTTTCAAAGTGAAATTTAATATAGAAAATCTTATGTTGCTGTAACAAAATCCTGTTTATGAGAAGCTAGCTGCAAAACCACACTGAATTATATAAGCACAAGCTTTTGATCTAGACCTTTACCTATCTATCTCAGGATAATATTACAGAATTATAAACCTTGTGTTTATCCACATAGAGATTGTCTTTTTTTTTTTTTGTCTTTGCTTAGTTCTGTGAATTTGTAGGGATGGTGTTAGATTTATATCAAGTGAAGAAATAGTCAAGTGAGCAATCAAAATCTGAGTAGTCTTAATGCTTTTTTATAGATTCCTTCAGATAGGTCATAAGCATGGTTAAGGTATAAACAGAAAAGTGCTTGGAGGCATATATGTAAGTATTTTCTGTTGCTGGCCTTTGCTGTTGCAGGTCTTTGCGTGTCAGACAAATACAAATGGTGAAGCATACAGTTGTTCCAGCCCAATAAATCATAGCTGTTTCTTCTTTGTGTACCCTTTGACTGCAGCTCTTGCTTTTCTGGAGTAAGGCTATTGTATTCCTTTGGAACAAGTGGTTTCTTCCATGTGGCATGGGTAATGCTTTGAGAAGGGTTAAATGTACATACCTTTTGCCTGTCTTAAATCGTGTGGAATTTCCTTTGTAAGAGAAACCTAGTTTAGGTTTTCTCCTTGTTCTAGGTTTCTTCTCATTTCCTAATTGCTTTAGCACGCCTGAGTACACTGCCAATTCAGTGAACACAGCTCTACAGCCACCTTAGACAAGCTGTTTTCAAGCTTAACTTCTGTGTCTTCCGCTACTCTCTAATTTCGTTGAACACAGGGAATGTTCAGCTGTTCTTTATTACGTTGGGAAACTTTGAGGAGAACTGACTCAAGGGGGGAATGGTTTTAAGCTCAAGGAGGGAAAGTTTAGATTGGATGTCAGGGGGAAGCTCTTCACAGAGAGAGTGGTGAGGTGCTGGAACAGGCTGCCCAGAGAGGTTGTGGATGCTCCATCCCTGGAGGTGTTCAGGGCCAGGTTGGCTGGGGCCCTGGGCAGCCTGGTCTTGTACCAGTTCTGGAGGTTGGTGGCCCTGCCTGTGGCCGGGGAGTTGGAACTTGATGATCTTTGGAATCCCTTCCAACCTAAGCCATTCTATGATTCTATGATACATGTATATCAACTTTTGCTAAATCATGTTTCTGAAAACTTTTGCACTGATATTGATCCTTTCTGGACTACTTCCTTTGCCAAGATTGTTACTGATATGCAGTGCCCCAAACTGATCACTGCCTATGCTGCTCAGGATTACTGTTGGTGAATAAAGCAGTAGGATTACTTTCCTTGTCTCATGTGGTAATATTGTTGACAGATCTCATAATTATTGTGGCCTTCTTTTTAATAACACCACTTTTTTTTGTCAATTTTTGTATTTAAGTCTGTTCTTAGCGCTAGGCTACTTTCTGTAGTTCTACAGAACCATTTAGCAAGATCTTAAGTATTTTTCTCCAAAACCCTTTGCCTTCTGAAGTGGAGACTTAATATTCTGGATTACATAATTTTGAGTTCTGGATGTAAGATGTTTTGAATTCTAACCAATTTCTTCAGCGTATTTGCAGCCTTCTGAACCTGGCGTTGTATATGTTTCTTCTCTCATCCTTGTGCACTCTGTTCCATCATTGAATTTCAATAGCATTGGTCCTTGCTTAGCTGTATTGGTGCATCTTATGTGTTTCTATTTCTTCCTGGTTTGATGAATGACTGCCCTGAATAGTTATTTTATCATTCAATCATTTCTCTGGATAGTGAGTAGGAAAAATAACTTCTGCTAAGCTGCTTTTTGGCAACACAGATACTTAAAAACACTTCTTCTCATGCTGATAAGGTTTTACACTTCAAATAAAGAAACTAGCTACAAACATTTATTTTGTGTTATTGAGTTCACTTACTGTTAATATGTTTAATATGTTTGTCAGGAGCTGTAGTCATGGAGGATTGCATGATTTCCTAGGTGGAAAGAAAAACTACTGTTGGAAAAACAAGGGGGAATGGTTTTAAACTGAGACAGGGGAGGTTTAGGTCAGATATTAAGAGGAAGTTTTTCTCTCAGGGGGTGGTGACACACTGAAACAGGTTGCCTAAGGAGGTTGTGGATGCCCCATCCCTGGAGGCATTCAAGCCCAGGCTGTAACTCACTTGGGCTTTCTTAAATATGGATATCTTGTATGATGACAAACCTCAGAGAAAAAAAGCATGGTAGAAGATGTTTTTGCTATAGTTAGTCTTTGTCCTTGAGCTGGAATTGAGTGCAAGTTTTGACTTGTTTTCCCCTTGCTTATATTACTTCTTTGAATAATTTTTCATAGGCAGTGGTTTGACACTGAAAATCTAATTTTGAGATACTTCCTAAGTGATTGCATGGTGCACAGTGCTAATCTGACACAAATGTGTTCTTTCACTTAAGTTAAATAAATAGGTAGATGGTGTTATCTGATGAAATAATACACTGTGGTATGAAATTACTATTAGTAGAATTCTAAGTAGTTTCTCATGGAGTTATTCATCTGTTTTATAAGCAGTGTGCATTCAATTGGCCTAGAATTTAGAGGCTGACTTAAATGGTCTGATTATTCTTTGGCTAAAGCAGACATAAACTTACTCTGTGGTGAATTCTTCTGATTCAGTGCTGTGTGACCTGGCGCTGTGGAATTCCCAAGTTAATTGTCAAGGAAACAGCTTCAGGGGAAACTGAAGTCCATGGTTTCAGTCAGTCCTGCCTCTGTATTTGTAGCCTTTGATACAGATTGTGCGTGTGTGGAGAGCAGTTGAATAGCCAGAGGAGAGGAGGCTGAGAATGCAGGAGTTTAAAAGAGGCTCTTGTGTTCTGCCTATT